>CAIGRQ010149929.1:0-18489 GCA_903798375.1 Fraxinus sp. D2006-0159
TCACACTCAAATTCTAACAATTACTAAAATGAAAATGTAAACCTATGGTCATTTTTCAAGGACTTAAGAGTTGTATATATGATAATAAATGGAAAATTCTACTTGTACGTAATTTCTTACCTAATTGGTGTCCGAATTGACAAGTGTCGGCCTCCCTATTGGAGGGGCTCCTGGGCCCCAGGCACCCCAATAAGGAGGTCGTCACTTGTCAATTCGAGCACCCATTAGGTAAAAAATTAGGCACTTCTAGCATAACCTATAATAAATACAGTTAATTGCCCGGAAGAACACCAAACTAACTACAATATCGCTGATGAATTTCCTCTTCAAACATAGGAATAGATAAAATAAGAAAAACATATAATCTATCAATCTGTAAGTTGCTTATATGCTTATAAGTTATTCTACATTGCCTGGCAAAGAGGCTTAACCTTTTCACCTACTTCGTAGTCCCATCTGTCTTCATATAAGGTTAAGTTGGAGCTTCTCCCTATTAGGGCCTTGTTTGATTTTCATTATTTTCAAAATATATTTTCTCCCTCTTCTTTTCAACTACACATTATTCAATAGAATTATATTACATGCAAATCCAAAGTTTTTCCTATTTTTTAACCACACATTCTCCATCTATCTATTGTTTCAAAATACATTCTTAGATTATAATGGAGCCCAAACAAGCCCTAAGCATAAGAGCCAAATAGTCAGGCTTCTATTGATAATGGGAGAGATTGAAGGATGGTGGTTTAGAGAAGAAAGATGGGGTATACAACGTTGGAATTGTTCCTATATTGCCAGCAACATCAGAACCAAATTAGGTAATTCTAACAGACCACATCCGATATTGAACTCATTAGGCCAGTTCACTAACAAATTGTCACCCAAAGTCTTAGGTTTCTCGCAATTTATATTCATTCTATAGAAGGCTGACTTAAGCCACCTTTGCACCATTTTTGGGGAAATCCTTAGCACCATAACCTTGACTGTACCAAACGGACCTCAATGGCTGGGCCTAGATGGCAGGGTCGTTATTATTTTAGAAGATGACAGGGTTGGACGGAGAGATGACTTGTTAAATTTTTACGAAGATGCTACATGTACATTTTTTTGTACATCAAAGGATGTCAAATTCGAGGATTATGATTTTGACACATAAAAGGATGTCAATTTGATGCATAAAAGGAGTGAACTAGTTCAATTCAAATTTTTAAGTCCATATATCAATCTGTCAAAATAGGGAATAAGCCTAACTCGGCCAGGTGGCATTCCACGAGTCCTTGCTTGAATAAGTGTTTGTGTACGGATGGAATAATCCCATATAAATATTTGATATCTTAGCTCTGTTCGACTCTTTTTATATATCATAAATCATAAAAATACGATAGGGTAAATAACGTTCTTATCTTTCATTATTATTGTGAAAATGTATTTATCTTTTATTTTTTATTTTTTATTTTTTGTATTTTCACCTTCATTTTTACCTTTCATTGCGTAAAAGGTCATTTTCATCAATCTCTCAATTAAAAGTTGTGGATTAACGAATATATCATTTTATTTAAATAAAACAAAAAGAAAAAAGAAATAATCAATTGTAATTATAGTCCCAAATTTTTTTCTTAAAAAAAAGTGCAAATAAGTCCTCAAATAAATTAGTAAAAGTGTAATTAACACATAAATATCAATATCTTTCAGAATTAATATTGTGAAAAATGTCATTACCTTTCATTTTTATTATTTTTTTTTTTTTTGCATTTTCTCTTTTAATTACACATTTAATTGTGCAAACAATCATTTCTATCCACCTTCATCCAATTTCTCAATAAAAAGCTGTGAAATGACGAATATACCATCCTATTTAAATAAAAAGCTAAAGAATTAATAGCAATGAAAGGTTGGGACGTTATGTGCTAATTATCCTATCTTTAAATTACAAAACATTTTCCCTTAAAAAAAAACTAGATTTACGCCATTGGACAAATGTTTTTTGTTTTAACTTCCTTATTAAGAGGTTTTATCCTCAGATCATTGCCCCAAAAATTTTCGGTCTTTCCCTTTTGAGTAAATTTAATGATTGCTTACCGAACTTTAATCTATATTGCCGCTTGTTCACTGAATAACAAAATATAACACGTTATCCATCCATCACTTGTCTTATCTCCGTTATCCTCAACTAACATAATGTGCCACGTAGCGAACGGAAATCCGACATGGCACATAACAGAAGTGAAATTAGCCCAAATTGGCCAAAAGTGCAAAAAGGTCATCGTGTCTTGATAACACACTTTTCAATCAACACTAGTGAAGGAAACGTGCGTTGCACGTTCGTTGATTAGTGTTAGAAATAAGTGTGTGTAAATTTTAGAAAAAATCATTTGTAAATGATAGTGTCGAAAGAAAAAGGTCAATCTGCAACAAGAAGCACAAACCAAAAAGATGTACCTCTCAATTTCTTATAAAACCTCAAAGACAAATAGCAAGTTAAACTTTTTATTAGTAGTCAGCAAGTGTCAAGTATTGATTCACTGTTTTTAATACTTTATCCTTTTAACATAACCATGGATGTAATTTCGTTACTCACCCACCTTTTGAAGCACAAGTAGATGTAAGTATTCACTAAACTCCTATAGGAAACAAAATTACAATGTATTTCATTAAAGATAAAGATTCGTATAATTCGATAAGAATCGTTTCACTTAAAGGACCCCATAGGGGCAGTTATCCTACTGGATTGAATGTCTGTATGTATAATGCACATTCAAGTTTGTTATTCACTCTTTTTGCAAAATTGATGTACCATAAAGTTTAATGATCATATTTATGTGTTAATGGAAAATGGAAAGTCTCAGGTCCATGTGTTTGACTCTATGTTGGGAAAGAAATGTCTAGAGAAATGAAGAGAAGAAAGGGGAAGACGGATGCGTGGAGAAAGGAGGAAAGCATGGGAGTTGACGTGAAAAAATGGAGAAAGAGGGCAGCTGCTTTATAAAAAGTAGAATTATGACGACCGAAAATTGTGACACGTGGTGGCCAATGTTTTGCCTCTTTTAATATGTAGTGATATCTAAATTGAGGCCCAAATTCACCCCCAAATCCATGAAGAACTCTAAAATTCGTCACCAAAATCCCAGCTAAAATCTTGATGTTTGAAAACTACACACACACACACACACAAAATTAACTCTAAAGAGAGGCTGATTAGTTGGTAGTATGATTTCTTTATTCATAAGAAGAAAGGGTAAATAAGGAGCTCGTCATTTTGAATGAAATGAAAAGTGGATCTGATGCTCTACTAGGCCCCCACAACAAAGCAAAAATGGCATTTTAAAAGAAATGGAAATTGGACAAATAAACTCTACTCGACATTTTGACTCCAAAGAGAGGCTAATTAGTTGAGTGATTCTCTTCTTTTTTTTTTTCGGCTGCAAGTTTTCGCAACAATAATTTTGTCTCATGTCAAATGCTAATAATTTTTTTTGGTTGGGTGACTGGTTTATCGCGAAAACCCTTGTTTTTCACTTTCACGTTGCATCCATGAGTCTGGAATAATTTATTGAACTTTATGAGTGTAAGAAAACTACTTGGTATCAACTTGTGGTCCCCTCCAATTCGAGACTGATAATCAGCAATACCAGAATAAACTCTTTATCAGATTATTCACTCAGGTTGTTTTAGTTTCCTTTTTACCGTTTGTTATTTGGAGCAAGTAATTTTGGTGTATTTTTGCTAAATATTCAGAATTCATAATATATATTTACTTGGTTATATGTGATTTTTTTCCAAAATTAAATGGGCAAAAATCCCAAAAATTTCCATAACTTGATATATTTACATGGCACATGCATGCAAACACTATTATTTAAACGCTATTTCCATAACTCGCAACCCTCATGGAAACTGCACAAATTCATTCCTACTTGCTAGGTTTATCATCTTATAAGATTGTTTTGTAACTCTATGTTTAATGTTTTGGTATGGATTGATTCTGCTACTGTATGCAATCTGCTCCAATTATTCAGAAGTTATAATTTGCCAGGGTTCTAAAGAAGACGTAACAAGCAATTACAAATATCTGGCTTGGGGTTTTTGTTTATTGGACCAGGTAATTATTTCAATTAATTTAGTCTCTGTTTGATTTTGCTAAAAATTAAATTTTAGTAGTCTTTTTATAAAAAAATTGATGAAATGTGTGGCTAAAAAGTTAATAAAAATTGTGAATTTAATTTTTTAACTAAACCAAACAGGGACTTAATCTTGTGGTATAGAAAAGTATTATTCAACAATAGTGTTTTTTCTACTTGATCAACGCCTGTTTTTCTACCATCATGAAATAAGAGAACTTACTTAATTTCGGGAAACATTGATTTTATTTTTTTTTTATTTCTCTATGGTATAGTAAATTTTAATTATATGATTTTTTTTCCAAAATTAAAAATTCCAAAAATTTCCATAACGTGATATAGATACATGGCACATGCATGCAAACACTTTACGCATTGTTTCATAGCGTTTTGTGGCCGTTAAAATTCTCGCCGTCACTTCTCAATTCTTGTCTCTCTCACTTCCCAAATCTCATTTCTCGTATATACAATACATCTTGTCGGCATATACACACAAAAATGTATGATTAATTATGCATATTTTCTAGAATACAATACATCGCATATTTATGTTATTTTTGTTATGAATGATCAATTATGCAACTATAATGAAATGTTGAAGACCAATTTGCTCATTTTTTGGAGATTGACTACTTAAACAATATGTTGAGGGCCCTGTGCAATTTTCCCAAGTAATAATATTTTTTTTTATAAAAAAGTCGTCTTCTCCTCCTCCCTCTCTCACCACCCCAACCCCACCCCCCTTACAATATAAAATGACAATAATTTCAAAATCCAACTTCCCATCCTTCTCTTTGCTAAATGACAGAGAAACCTTCCGCAGCTCCGCTACCCCTGCCGGCCTCTGTTTACACGTAAAACCCTAATTTTTTTCTACCTTTTTCCTTTCAATTATTGCATACCCGGGCCTTTTTTTTGCCTATTCCAAACGAAACGCTTCGAAAATCTACCAATATTTTTTTCTGTTTAAAAATTGTAGAAGAATCTCGCATATACAATACATCTTGCTGGCATATACACACATAGGAGTCGCTTGTTTTAGAGTTATTGCCCACTTGTTTTCTCTGGATGCTGAAATTATGTTATGTATATGTAGTATGACGTGAGTTCTATAATAATAACAATATGCATTAAAATATTGGTTGCAAGACTTTTTATATGCATTATAATATTTTCTTTCTTTAATTTTATTTTGAAACGAAGTAGGTTATTCTAATGCCACTAAAAAAGAAGCCACCGCTCCCAAGACCTTTGACTATTCCTATCACACAGCCGGTTACTACATCTGGCAAGCACCCTGTTCCTACCATGTTCAAATACCCACTAATGACCTTTTTTGTTGCTTCTAGAAATAAAAATTAGATGTTTCTACGTTATAGATTGCACATTGCATGTTTGTTGAAGATGAGATTCATTTTCATGTTATAGTGAATATTCCACCTTCTCATGTAGCATTGATGTGCTTCTGTTTAAGCTCGTCCTGCTAGAAGAAATTTTAGCAGATTATGCTTGCAATCACATTTTTTGTGCTCACAACTATACAATGGTCTTTTGATTGTCTAATTGTTATTTCATGCACAGATCCCTTTAACTCGATCATGGCGATGGCTTTGGTTCAGTCAACTCATATCCTTAATAAAGTTTCTGGAGAAAGGAAAAGACAATTGAAGGGATTTGGGAATCAAAAAAGAATGGTTGGAATGCCGTGTAGTTTCAAAACAATGCCTTTAAAGATCAAGAATTTCTTAGGATTACGAGCACCTATTGCCTTAGATACGATGCTAAGGCCATCTGACCAGTCACTCCTATCGAAGGTATATGGTGTCACCCCTGTAACACTACAAAGAAAATGCAGAATCACACCACGAGCTATGTTTTCGGACTATACAGATAAAGCATTCAAAGTTGTTCTGCTTGCACAAGATGAGGCAAGACGGCTTGGTCATAATTATGTGGGAACTGAGCTGATTATGTTGGGACTTATTGCTGAGGGCACTGGCATTGCTGCTAAGGTTCTCAAGTCAATGGGACTTAATTTGAAAGATACTCGTTTGGAGGTAGAGAAAATAATTGGAAGGGGTAGTGGATTCGTTGATGTGGATATCCCTTTTACACCTCGTGCAAAGAGTGTTTTAGAACTCTCGCTAGAGGAAGCTCGCCTGCTAGGTAACTTTTTTATTATTTCTTTTAGAGTGTGCTAGTTTCTTGAGTGTCGTTGCTTCCTGGTACCCATGTTATGTTAAGCTTTTACATCATCAAATTCTAATATACAGTTTTATTGTTCCAATCTTATTTCACTCTATTGGGTTCTATTTTTATGTTAGCTCAATTTGTTTTGCTCTAAAATTTGATATGAAATTTATTGCCATTTGATATAGGTAAAAAATACATTGGATCAGAACACTTGCTGTTGGCATTGCTTAGTGAGGGTGAAGGTGTGGCTGCTTGTGTTCTTGAGAACATAGGTGCTGACCCAAGTAATATTCGTACACAGGCAAGAATTACTTCTCCTCTTTGCTTTCTGTCGACTATTTTTGTGATTCCCTTATATGTTTATCCATTTGGGCAATTAGGTTATTAGAATGGTGGGCGAGAGTTCAGAATCTGGTCATGCTGGTGTTGGAGGTGAAAGCTCAGGGAACAAGATGCCTATACTGGAGGAGTATGGTACTAATTTAACCAAGCTAGCTGAGGAGGTAATCCTCTCACTGTATTTCTTGATGCCTGCGAGCATTAACTTTTTATATTCATAGAGAGTTTGATGTCATGGTTTTAGGGTAAATTGGACCCTGCTATTGGAAGGCAGCAGCAAATTGAACGTGTCATTCGGATTCTGGGGCGGCGTACAAAAAATAACCCATGCCTCATTGGAGAACCTGGCGTTGGGAAGACAGCTATTGTGGAGGGCCTTGCTCAGAGAATTGCCAATGGGGATGTTCCCGAAACCATTGAGGGGAAACAGGTATATTACTATATGAAACCTTTAGGCAGATTGGTTGTCTGATACCCTAAAGTTGTGTTTGGCGCCAAGGATAAGACTCTTTTCAAGGGCCCCAATTTGGTAATTTCTTTATAAATTTGAAAAGTTAAGTTCTTTTCCCTCTTTGAAGTGGATCTTGGAGATCCACTAAGTATTTTGGAGAAGATTTTTAAAGTATCAAAACAACTTCCTAACACATTCCTTTCTTTGGTGGTCTCAGTTGTATAATGGTTTGCTCGATTTTATAATTATTCATGTTATCTGGATTCGCTACATAATATAGTGTCTGCTATAGCCAATTTGATTCTGTGATACTGATATCTACACTCCCTTCCTCTTTCGTCCATTCAGTTTATACATTTCATAATTATAACATTATGTTTTAGTGGAATAAGGAAGCCTCTGTTTGGCAAACTTTATAAATCAATTTATAAATTGCCAAACTTCATTTTCAACATATCCACTGCTTGTTTCTATCTATTTGTAAATTATTCTTTCCAAACAAAGGCTAATTTAATGCTTTCTATTAAATACTGAAAACCTACAGTATTTTAAGATGACAATCCTTTCAGGTTATAACCCTTGATGTGGGTCGTCTTGTTGCTGGGACAAAGTATCGTGGTGAATTTGAGGAAAGGCTGAAGAAGCTGATGGAGGAAATTAAACAGAGTGATGAAATTTTACTTTTTATTGATGAAGTGCACACATTGATTGGAGCAGGAGCAGCAGAGGGGGCCATTGATGCTGCAAACATTTTGAAACCTGGGCTAGCTCGGGGTGAATTACAGGTTGGTAGCGCTAAAATTGAACCCTCAACTCTTCCATATAGCGTACAGATGCATTTATCATTAATCACGTTCTTAAAAATGTGAATGATTCTTCCTTCTGGACATTTTAGATTGTTGTATTTTTTTTGGAAATCTTATTTTCCTCTGTGTTCCACACTTCATTTCCTTTTCCACCTCAGTGTTATTAGTATGTTTTGCAATCCTTGACTTATTTCCTTTACGGCACTATTGAACGACACAATTTTGATGTACTAAGTTTAATGGGAGTGCTTCATATGCCTGTCGCCACAATTGTTTGATATCTTTTTATCATGCTTATTTTTGCATCAATCAGTGTATTGGGGCTACTACACTAGACGAATACACAAACAACATTGAGAAAGATCCAGCATTAGAAAGACGGTTCCTGCCTGTCAAGGTCCCGGAGCCTACTGTAGATGAAACCATACAGATTTTAAAAGGGCTTCGCGAACGATATGAAATTCATCACAAGCTTCATTACACTGATGAAGCTTTAGTTTCTGCAGCTCAGTTGTCATACCAGTACATCAGGTACTACTTTTTTGGAGAAAAATGTAAATATTATAATTCATTGTTTACTGGTTACAATAAACAATATGTAGACGTAATGTAACGTTGAAATGGGATGGGAGGATTTGAAACATCTGAATAAGGGTCATTTCCATCCCCTCATTAGTTGTCTTCCGATGCTAGCAATAGCCATTCATGCACCCGCCTTAGTCAAGTGTTGCTTGTAAACTGTGCTCATCTCTGAATGTTCCCTTTTTATATTTCAGTGATCGCTTTCTTCCAGATAAAGCCATTGACTTGATTGATGAAGCTGGTTCCCATGTTCGACTTCGTCATGCTCAGGTATGGGATTTTCTTACTGATACTATTTTCCTTATCCAAACCAATCTATAGCAACGGTTGTATCTTTTGCAGCTTCCTGAGGAAGCTAGGGAGGTAGAGAAAGAACTCAGGCGGATCACGGAGGAGAAAATTGAAGCAGCCAGAAGTGATTACTTTGAAAAGGTAAATTTTAACCTTATAATACATATTCCATTTTTTGGTCCAATAAGAGTAAGATATAGGATATTGAGTTTTCTTTCATGTTTCAATTATGATGCTAATTCTTAAGCTGTGTAGTTGCTGAGTGCAATGCTCAGCAGGATTTCCTAGCACCAGCTTTATTAGATAAATCTCACGATGCTCTAATTAATGTACAGGCTATGGAATTACGTGACAGGGAACTGGAACTGACGGCACAGATAACTGCTCTTATAGGCAAAAACAAAGAAATGACCAAGGCGGAGAGTGAGGCAGGGGATGGACGTCCTGTGGTGACAGAGGCTGACATTCAGTACATTGTTTCTTCTTGGACGGGAATACCTGTTGAGAAAGTGACTAATGATGAAGCTGATCATCTCCTCAAGATGGAGGAGACACTCCACACACGAATCATTGGGCAGGACGAAGCTGTAAAAGCCATCAGTCGTGCCATTCGCCGCGCCCGTGTTGGTCTTAAAGACCCCAATCGACCTATTGCGAGCTTTATCTTTTCTGGGCCAACTGGCGTTGGAAAGTCTGAACTGGCTAAAGCACTAGCAGCCTACTACTTCGGTTCAGAAGAAACCATGATCCGGCTTGATATGAGCGAGTTCATGGAGAGACACGCTGTTTCGAAACTCATTGGCTCTCCTCCTGGCTACGTTGGTTACACCGAAGGTGGACAGTTAACGGAGGCTGTTCGACGCCGTCCTTATGCCATTGTACTTTTTGATGAAATCGAAAAAGCTCATCCAGACGTGTTCAATATGATGCTTCAAATTCTTGAAGATGGAAGGTTAACTGACAGCAAAGGTAGAACAGTAGACTTCAAGAACACCATTTTAATCATGACATCAAATGTAGGAAGTAGTGTAATTGAGAAGGGAGGTAATCGTATTGGTTTTGATCTAGACTATAATGAGAAGGATAACAGTTACAACCGGAACAAGAGCCTCGTGACAGAGGAGCTGAAACAATACTTCAGGCCAGAATTTTTAAATAGATTGGATGAGATGATTGTATTCCAGCAGCTCACTAAGCTGGAGGTGAAGGAGATCGTTGATATAATGCTAAAGGAGGTATTCGAGAGATTGAAAAGCAAAAATATCAAACTTCAGGTGACCGAGAGATTTAGAGATAGAGTCGTTGAAGAAGGATACAGCCCAAGTTATGGAGCAAGACCACTTAGAAGAGCTATAATGAGACTTTTGGAGGACAGCATGGCAGAGAAGATGCTTGCTCGTGAAATCAAAGAAGGTGATTCAGTTATAGTTGATGTCGACTCTCGTAATAACGTGATTGTTGTTAGCAATGGTGCACCTCTTGAGCCATCTTGAGAGATCATGGTTAGAATAACGATAGAAATGAAATTTAGATATTATTTTAAAAGTAGAGTTTGATTTAAATTATATTTGATTAGATTATATAGGATTAGTTTTGATATTGTTCGATAGAATTATAGTTATTACATGTGGAGTTCTTTATACAAAAACATTGCATTTTAATCCCTAATTTAACATTTCATTGCGAAAATCATTATTTTCATTCAATTTCATGTAATCTCTCAAAAAGGTTGTGAAATGAAGAATATATCATCATACTTAAATAAAACAAAAAGAAAAATAAAGAACTAATTATAATCGTACTCCCAAAATGTTGGAAAAGGAGGAAATGAAATTTAAATATATTATTGAAAAATAAGAATTAAAAAATAATTATAATTCTCTTTTCTTGCTCCTTCTTACTCATCTTCCACAATCTACTTGCTTAGTTCAACTTCATTAGAACATCGAAAATTGGAGTAAGCATGCTTATTGTACCAATTAAAAGCTTATACACTCAACGAACCTTAAATGAAATCTAGTTTAATGTGACACTAAATTTAAAGTTGAGTGACATTCGATGGATTTAATCCATTGTTTAATAGTTTCACACGAGATAATGAAATCTAGTTTAATGTGCTCTTCCACGTGCACACCACCATGCAAATAGATACAGGTAAGTTGATGAATAGATTTCCACCAATGTACTTACCTATGCATCTACTGCGATTACATTGTGTGTGCATGTGTTGAGAGAGCTTTGCAGGCAAGACTTATCTATAGAATCGAGCTGTAAGCTTTGAATATATGAACCACCAGTTGGTGTGGAATGAATTTTCGGTAAATTTCCTCTTTGCTTGGCGTTAAGCAGTCGATTGTTGGAAAATTTTCTTAAGTGTGCAATGAATTGCCTTGTTGGTGCCAAAATAAGATGCTTGAAGATATCCAATTTTCTCTCTTCGCGCAGGAAACACTACTGCTACTTCTTCCTCTTCTCAAATATTCATCATCTGTTAAAAGTTTTCTCCGTCTCTTCTCAAAGGATAAATCTTCAAATTCAGTGGGAGAATGCCCATCTGCCAACCACTCCGTTCGTAGGTCTTTATCGAAAAAGGGAAAATTTTAAATGGCCTTGTTTTGACAGGCAAAACATAGGTTATAGATTGCCAAATTTCATAGTATGGATATTCTACCTATCCCATATATAAAGACATAAGAAGTTTGTCTTGTTGATTTTTTAAACGAAAATGCTATTTGGCTAACTCGGAATACGTAGATGATATGCATAGGAAAATAAGAAAGCATAGATAACATGTCAAAGGGGGTGGCATGTTTGGCTAAGCTTAAAAAAAAGTTACTTTTAAGCTTCTTTATTGCCACAATTTGTTTTCCAAGTTACTGTTTTTACCTAATACAGTTTCTGTGAAAAGTAAGTCTTACGCTTCACCACAATTCTTTAACGGTATAGTTAAAATTATTCCTTGTATTAAATCTGGTTCACTGCTCAAAATAAATTTATTCTTAAAAATTCATGTTTCGACCAAGAGGTGGCCATAGATGCTTTGGATTTAGTGATGAAGCTATGCTACGATTTGGAAAGAAGAAATTATGGGAGAAAGCGATCGATATAGAGGAACTATGTGGACATGGAGAAACATGGTGGGGTGTAAGAGGGCTAATGTAAGACAATTTTAACCACAGTAACAAGGCAATATTGTACTCTGAACATTTTCAAAACTGTAGGTTTGTAGAGTCAGTACTGGAGCCACCCCTATGGCCGGGCCTCATTAACTCCTCAGACGAGATATGGTCCTGCACGTGCACCAAATCCTATTGTCGAAGACGAACTTCACACTTCTGTATTTAATGGATACACTCAAATGGTATACCTCCATGTATCTGAACAAGATTCTTAATTTTGGAGTTTTAAGGTTGCGGTGCATGTAGTTATGATTATTTTAATACAAGGTTTCTTCTCATTGCTGTTCAATTTTGTTCAAAATATATAATTTTTCTGCTTTCTTCCTTGACTTGATTTTTTTTTTTTTTTCATTTCAGTAAATGGCTTGGTAAGAAAGGAGAGATATTTGGGTAGGATACCATCTTACGAGGAGGTGGCCTCACCACGTTGGGTGAGGTGGTGGGACGGTCGTACCCCGTACCCAAGTATTTCTTGTAAGGAAGATTCCGCCCCAAATGGAATTTGGCAATTAACAAGCACAAGGCACAGAATTGCAATCAAACAAGCAGTTCATTTACACATCAATTCAGGTTGAATCATACATATTCAGAACATATACTCCTAGCAAAACCTTTGGACTTCCGACTAATATTTCTGCTCGGAAGTAAGTACTTCCAACAAGACATACTACATCAAAATTCAGATAAGTGATACAGAAAACCCTTTGGGACTTCACGAATTCCTCATTTTGATACTTCATGCCTAGCTTTTGTTCTTGCACTTCTGCATATCCCGCAGGCTGCGGAGCTGTAAACAACATCAATTTATTTACTTTATAAGGAAGCAGCCATAATATTTATAAGAGGTCTTTTCTGCTTATCTGACCATCCATCAGACACGATTGATACCCCTTTTCCTCCATGAGTCTCTTGTGGGTTGAAATTTTCTATTAATATGCTCATTTTCTTGGGCAAGCAATGTAGTACGCAGTCTGTTATATGAAGGAGGAGTGTAACCTGCCACGTTGTGCATTGGCACTTGCATAAAGTAGGGAGATTTTGCAAAGCTGAATGGTAAAGCACTTGCATAAAACATACGAGAAACCTTTCTATCAGCTACATGTCTCTGTGCCATGTCGAATTACTTTTCTAAAGGTCCATCTCCTTCCTTTTTTTCGTTACCTGAAAATAGAAACCCATAAGATCCCATAGGGAACGATGGACTTCAACCCTGTTTTGGCAACAAATTCTGGCTACTCACTTCATTTCGGCGCAGGTACGTGCTATTATTTCTTTATCTCTGTAAAAACTTCTCTTTACTCTTGTTGATTGTATCTATTTTGGGAATTTTGATAAGCGCCATCATACCCTTCTCCGAAGCCGGGCAAAACGGGTGTTGGTTACACAAGAGGGGCAAATTTTGATAGAGAAGTCCTACTTCATACAAATTTATGATAATTTAGCATTAGATAAGAATGTTCATGTCCCATTAATGTTAGTCTGGTTAATGTAATCAATTGCTTGGTATTGGCAAGATTTGATTGAATAATAAAGTGTTTGGAAGTTGATGACTATGTTGTCTTCTTCAATTTGGCAGTCAAATACCCGTCTTTCTTTTCATCGAAGGGATGTTGTGTGTGTCTAATTTTTAGTATGTAAATGAAACTGGAGCAACCTAATTTTCGATTTCTTTAAAGAAATCAGAGAGAATTTCTTTATTTTGTTTTTTCTCTGTTCTTGGCTCTGATTTTGTTAAATTAATGGCAGCAGTTGAGATTGAAAGTATGATCAGTCTTTCAATTGGTCTTGTTGTTGCATAATGGAATATTTTCGATTTACTTTAGACACTTCTCATTTGTGTTATTTCATTAGAAAGAGAAGAAAACATAGAAATCACCGTTATAGAATTGCTATGTCCTTGATTTTGATTGAAACTCAAGCACTTCATTCTTGTATCTTTAGATGTTGAATGTTTTGTGTCATAAGGTTTGACAAATTTGAGGTTCCAAAAATGGTTAACACAAGGGGCGTTTTGGTGAGGTGGATTAGAGAATACTGGATAGTATTAAGAAGGATTTCCACTATGGTCAAATATGTACCAAACATGCTGCATGTTTGGATTTGAGATCTTATGATGCTTTAGGAGGATTATTTTTGAGTTTTGTTTCTCGTCTATGCACAGAATTATATGCAGCAGAATTACAAGAACAGTTTGTTCTGTAGGAGGTGAATAGGGAAGAAATAGAACTGGAAATAAAGGGATTCCAATGCTTTAATTCACAAAAGTAGGAGAAAATGACCTGTAAATCTGAAGAAAATATCTGGCCTTAATAGGGGCGTAAGATTGAGTCATAATAATCATAGAAAATGGAAAGTAACTTTTTTTTATATAAGTTATATTATACATTTGATTACTAAAACTGACGTTTTAGACATTGGTTTGGAGTTGATTCCATTTTCACTTTCACCAGTGAAAAGGGTGAGAGAGGGCCTCATTCGAATATATCTTCCAATAGCATATTCTAAAGTTCAAGAATGCTTTTGGCTCATAAAGAATTCTAGCACATTTTTTACGTAGACCAACATTTTCCAAATGATATACTACCATTTCTTAGGTATAGTTGGATTCTTAAATGTAAGGATTCTTGTACAAACAATACATGACAGAATGTGAGTTTCCATATAGCATAATGTCACGGAATATCATTACTTGTACGGTTTAAGCGACGAAGAGGAGACAGAGTTATACACTCTCTTTTCCGTTTTTATCTTATATCTCTTGTGAGCTTTAACTGGGATTATGTGATCAGGTTGCAAAATGCACAAAGATTATTAACCAAGATGTCAAGTATGTCATAAATGTTAAGCAAATAGCCAAAGATAATTTCTTAATTTATCCTTTAAGCATGTAGCTCTTTCCTATATTTTTTTAACAATATTAACTTTCTTTACACAGCATAAGAACCAAAGCACAGAAGGGTGCTTCTAATAGTATATCCTCCAGATGACTAGCCTTAGCCAGAGATAACTCTTTGTACAATGATGTGTAATTTTGAAAAAAGCACCTTATTATTTGAACACGCACA
This sequence comes from Fraxinus sp. D2006-0159, assembly GCA_903798375.1. Classification (NCBI taxonomy): domain Eukaryota; kingdom Viridiplantae; phylum Streptophyta; class Magnoliopsida; order Lamiales; family Oleaceae; genus Fraxinus; species Fraxinus sp. D2006-0159. Next base: position 15,022 of record CAIGRQ010149929.1, read on the forward strand.
TATCTGTCTTATTTATGAATGACTTGTTGATTTTAGCTCACATTCATCTTCGCAGTTTATTGTTGGATTAGGTGATAAAAGTTCACCCACTGATATTGAAGAAGCAATACGAGTTGGGTAGGCGTTTCCTCAGTTTGGTTACACTATGCATTCCTATATTATTTCAGGAGCTTAAAACTTCACAACTATTTCTAACCATAGATTGCACAAATTCAATTTCAGAAATGTTTAATTTTATACCTTCAGATTTTAAACTGTGCATATATTTAAAAGTTAACCTTATCAAAAGATTAGTTTAGCCAAGCAACTTGAAAATCTAATTTCTCATTCATCGTCAAACAAAGGGGAATTATAACATATATCTTTTGTTGTCCAGGATATAAAATAAATTCAAAAGTTTGAGTTTTCGTATTATCCATAACAATGCTAAGCATCTGTGTTGTCGTATTTGGAGTGCAGAGGATTGGGAGGGTGGCCAAGTTCTCTAGGCAGAGATGCTCTTAAATAATATAAATAGACTATCTTTTTGTTCTGGAAAACCTTTCAGGGGATGAGGCAGACTGGAGCTGAAGAGGCAAATTCCCTTCCCCTTCCCTCATTTCTTTCATATGTGAACCGAGACCTGAGATTTTAGAAGATGACACCCTTTGATGTTTAAGCAATGCTAACAAACATTGTTGACAACATATCAAGGAGCAGGTAAGTGAACTGCTAAGCATGCTAAAGATTTTCTCTATGCCTTGTTTAATTTCTCTTTCTTTCTTTCATCCTCCAGATCCATATTAGTTCCACTATACATCTTACAAGTTCAATACATTGAGAGAACTGGCTGACATTTCTACTTTATACTTTCCTAACCTGCATTTGATTTTTATCTTCTTCCACTTCCTTTTCCCTCGTAAATGATGGTTCTATCGCACTATACACAACAGAAAAGAAGTCTTAATAAAGCAAAACCATGAAAATAAGATCAAAGACAAGGAGGAATTATGCATTCGGCTAATCTGTTTCCAAATTCTAACGCCCATAAAACCTGTAGTTCTTTGATAGCTATCACACAGAGATATCTGCTTATTTCATTTAGTCTCTCTGATATTCAATTCCAAAAATTGTGATAACGTGATTGAGTAAAAATTCAAACATATTTGTACTTCAGCTTGTTTATGTTTAGGCACCGCAATTATATGAATTATTCTTGCTATAATGCTATAATCTTGTGAGGGCATGTAATTGTGCCACAAGAAAGCTCCCCATCTTAATAATTTTATTATCTTTATTTTATAGTCTCTATTTATGGGAAGAGTATTTGAAGTTTAGGCTATTAGTTGCTGAAAATGATTTGATCTATTTTTTGTTCTTTCTTTTGGATGAAGCTTGAATCCAAGCAAATTGTGTTACAGCCACAGGCTAATCTATACTTGTGTTGAACAAATTTAGAATTCATCCTGACATTCATAAACAATTTTGGCATCAGCAACTCTGGCCAAAACATATTCTTATCAGATACACTTAGTACATCTCTGTTTCTTGTGGCAGTCTTTTAATATCTTTTTCAGGCTTTACCTACTGCCATGTATAGGATCTAAAATGAATATTTAGTTATCTTAACATAAAAGTCTATATTATTATCATTATTTTTTTTTTCTTTTGATCCTACACACCTAGAGGGTGTATTTTTAAGTTGAGCATCAGCTTCATTTACAAGTTCAAAATATATAATTGATCCGCATTTTGTGCCTATTGTTTAAGCTTATATTGATTCCAATTATTTTCTTTCACATATCACAGTTGATGTTTTCTAACACCATGTTGTGATTTATGATAAAGAAGAGCAGTCGAAGATTGACATGACCTCTACATTCTATGTTCTCTTTGAATCAGGTAAACTTGCTTTTGGAATGACAAAATACCCAAAATTGATTTTTCGCATTGTAGTTTTTATTTCTCACTATCTGCTGAATTTTGCACATTCAGGTCTTATACTTTCGTTTATGCTCTCAATTTACATTTTGCAATCATCTCAAGATAAATTACCCAGGTACTATTCATTTCCTCCATGATAGGTTTATTTTCTTCCAAACTATTTACTTACTGGTAATAAATCATTTTGAACTCATGAACCTTATGCAGCCGCTTATGATTGATGCCAACTCTGTTCTTGCCAATTTTATGTTTGTGAGAGAGACCANTCTCAAGATAAATTACCCAGGTACTGTTCATTTCCTCCATGATAGGTTTATTTTCTTCCAAACTATTTACTTACTGGTAATAAATCATTTTGAACTCATGAACCTTATGCAGCCGCTTATGATTGATGCCAACTCTGTTCTTGCCAATTTTATGTTTGTGAGAGAGACCATTGCTGATAACAGCAGCATGCCTGGTGGAGGCATAGCTAAAGTTCAATGATGAATATTCACTTAAATTTGAACACATCCTACTTCAATCATAAATTTCTTGATGAAATTCTGATCTTGCTACATTTCACAACTTAACATGAATTGTATAGTTCTTGAACAGCCAAGGGGTGAAAAGGAAAAGTGGTTTAGGTAGGAAAGCGGGGGAACTAGGAAGTCAGGACTGAGTAGAATGACGACGTATTTTTATGGATGCGCAAGTTGGTAGGAGAGATAAACACAAAATTTTCTTATTCTTTTGCTTTTTAACCTACTTTGTACTTTTGTTTTAATCTTAGTTTCTTTCTGAAATAGTTATTATAGACATCTTAAGCCATTATAACCTATTTCACACAATGTTAGCGTTACCAGATAGCATTCCTAAGATTCTTGCATTGTTGGTGATCATTGATAATTGAGTAACATCATAAAAGGGAATTGATTGACTCCCACTTCCCTTGACACTTCAAGAACACCTTTTCATAAAATAACTCACCAAGAAGAAAACTACATATTTTATTGTAGATAAATTCATAGAAAAGGAAAACTCTCAAACAGTGGAGTCAAAATGAATAATGAAATTAATGAAGAATTTTCAAGGAGTTGTTGGAAAAGTCCATGAATTTGAATGGGAATGGATTGTATGGAAATCATGGGTTTGGGTTGGTTTTGACTCCCATGCCTTTGGGTTTTAGTGGAGTGACTAATGAGGAGAATTTCATTGATGAGAAATGGAGGAAGCAGCAGATATCAGAATTGAGTAATGAGAGTGATCTTACAAAAATCTTGTGCTACATTTTTATATTTTTTGGTGCTATATTATACTGTAATTACTGGGGTCTCACTTCTTCCTATCTAACTCGTGAGGTTTTGCATCATTCTTTTATATGCAACTGAGCCTGCTGTGTGTTTATATGCAGACCTACATACGAAAAGAAGGATAGGAAGAAACTAAAACAAAAGCAACATGAAAAGATGCAGCCAAAAATGGAAAAAATCGATATTGACTATCAGGTTTTATATGTTCCCGCGTATGTATTGAACTTCAGATGGATTTCCTCTGGGTCCTGGT
>CAIGRQ010149938.1:0-11429 GCA_903798375.1 Fraxinus sp. D2006-0159
CACCACCACAATAGCACCAACACAACACCACACCACCACCAATGAAAGCCGCCACTCCACTACCGGCACCAACTGAACTCTACATAAGCCCACCACCCTCTCCAACTCAAACATAGTTGCCGCACCACCACCTATGTCATCAGCAGCAACGCCACCAATACCACACGCCAGAACAACCAATTTCACACCCACAACATCACAAAACTCACCGCACTACCTTCCCATCCACAGCATCACAGAACCATCACCGCCCCGCCCACAACGTCGCAGATCGGCCAAATCGCACTACTGTCACCCAACCATCGCACTACTGCCACCCCAGCCCTTACCACGGCCGCGCCACCAGATCCGGCTGCAGAGATGCAGCGATCTGACCAAATCGCTGCACCTCGTTGCTGCAGCGAGGTGCAGCGATCCGGGGAAATCGCTGCTGGTGCAGCGATTTCCAGTGAGGCTGCTGCTGCTGCAGCAGCCCCAGCAGATTTCGCTGCTGCTGGAACCAGCAGCAGCGAAATCTGCTTCGCTGCTGGAACCAGCAGCGCCAGCGATGGCGCTGCTGGTTCCAGCAGCGATTTCGCTGGGAAAATGGGGAGGGGAGGGGGCGGCGCGACGGTGGCCGGAGAGAGAGAGGAGAGTGGGAGAGGAAGAAAGGAGAGTGGGAGAGGAAGAAGTGTGAGAGAATGATTTGGGGAAAATGAATTAGGGTTTGGAATATTGGTATTATAATATTATTTAAATATTTAATTAATACCTGATTTTTGATTAAATAAAACTTATACCTGAATTTTGAATTAGAAAGTTTAAATCCCTTAACCCATGTAATTTCCTCAAAAACTTTCTTACAAATTTTAATTTTATGCTTTATGAATTTTTTTATTATATAATTTGGGACTAAGGCCATGTTTGATTTGGGTTTATTTTCCATGAAAGATGGAAATTAAGGGACTTTTGAAGACTTTGAAGGACTTCTTTTAAGTGATAATTTATGTGGATTTCATGTATTTTTTAAAGATTTATATAGAATTTGTAGAATGACTTTTGAAAATTTTTATTTGAGATATAATTTATGTAAATCTAGTGCAATATTATGAAATTATCACATACAAGGTGATACTTCTCGCAATTCTCTCTTCTTCTTCCTTTTCCACCCATATAATAATTTTTTTTAAAAAAAAGAATAAAAATTTAAAACCTTAATTATATAAAATAAATAAATATAAATGAAAATAAATATTTCAGCAAAATAAATTATAAGAATACAATTTAATTCTTTTATAGAAAATATAAATAAACAATAAGCCCTTGTTTAGTACACATAAAAATTTTCATTCTCATTTTTCTACTCATTTTCAACTACATATTCTTCAATCACATCAATAATTTTCCTTCTTTTTCAACCACACACTTTCCTTCAATCTACTATTCCAAAATACATTCTTTCAAAATAATGCGTCTCAAACACACCCTAAAAGAAAGAAAAAGAAAAATAGAAACAAAATATAATTAATAGAAAAAAAAAAAATTTATCCATAGCTCTAATGTTCGTAGAAGGGAAAATAATATTGAAAAAAAAATACATATTAATTTCTTCTTTCTTTTATGTGACAGTCTTCCAAAATCTTGTAATTAATGAGAGACAAATTTTGAGATTTTATTTTAGTATTTTCTGTTTAAAAGTTAGTACCATTGGGATTTTTTAAAAGTCTCTAAAAGTCATAAACATTTAAATACCCCAAGATTTATAGTGACTACTCAAAAGATTAATTGAATATATCGTAACTTTTAGAGACTTTTTAAAAGTTTATAAAAGTCTCAATTGAATACATCAATACTTCTAAAGAGTCTCAAAAAGTCTGCATTAAATACTCCTAAATTTTTTAAATCTCAAAAAGTTATTAAAAGTTTCAATTGAATACACCCCCTTAAATTCTATTTCCACATTTTTGCACGTTTGATTGACTAAAATTTTCATGGAAATGATTTTCCACATTTTCTTGATTTTCTACATTTTCTTGATTTTTGAGAAAAAAATTTCTCATGGTTTGGTGGGAAAAGCTTTTCTAGGCAACTTTTTAAAATAAAAATAATAATTTTTTTAGCAATGGAAACAAATTATACCCCCAAGTTTAACAAATTTTATCCCTTTAATGGATAATTTTCATGGAAAATAAAGTCAAACGAACACTAAAAGATCAAAATTTTAATATTTTCTAGGTGAAAAATTATATCAATAAAACACAATTAATTAACAATTCTTATTAAAACAAGTTGTAATATTAAGATGTTAACAAGAATGACGATGGCGGTGACTAAATTTCCAGGATAACAACATTCTTAGATTCCAATGGTTCCTCATTGTAAGCTCTCTCCTTCCTCAAAAAGTGGGATTGAGGTATAGCACTGTGAACCTTCAATTGAATCCACTTTATTAAATAATATTCTAAGGGAAAATTATCCGTAGCTAGCCTTGCATCTTAAGTGAACTATTCAAAAACAAAGAGGATTAATTTTAAATTCATAAATCAGGTGACAATTAAAAATTATTAAATTAATTAATACCTCCACTACTCCCCACCACGCCACCCTCACCCCTCTCCATTATACATATATTCATATATGTACAAATAAATCACTCTCAGTTTCTCTTTCTTCTTCGAATAAACTACTCTCATTTTCTATCCCTATCTCTCTCTAATTTAATACCAATAATTTTCCGTGAAAAATGGAACTTTTTACATGTTTGATGCAAAAAATTTATCTGGAAAATTTTTTTCCAGCCGCCATCTCACGCGCCTCTTTTCCTTCAAATGGATGGATTTGTTTTCCTTTTGTTTTTGTGGTTTTTGATTTTCCAATTTTTTTTTTTTGTCAATTTAGAAAAATTCTAGATACAAGGGTAAAAAAATTTATCACTTTTATTGACAATTTTTATGCAAAATAAAGCCCAACGAATGGTATTCGGTATGATTTTTTTTATTTTTTTTGGCAATTGAAACAATTTCTAGACCCACTGGTAAAAAAAAAAAAAAATTATAACGTTAGCAGACAATTTTCATGAAAAACAAAGTCAAACGGACGCCAAACTTTCAACATTTTTCAGGTAAAAATTATACCAATCAAACACAATTAATTATAATTCTCAGTAAAACAAATGCTATGCAATTCAATTTCCTATAATTCATTTTCTTTTCTCCCAAATTCTACATTCGCAATCAAACGGACCATAAGTTCTTCTTTAGCCATTTATATATTTCTCTCTCTATAATGAATAGAAACATAATGAAGTAAATTGCATCTCTAACTATTTATCCATCTCGTCGCAGCATCAATCAAATCTATTTTCTTGGTCCCTCTCATTTGTACAAATTTGAATCGTCGGGGTTGGTTGGGTTTACAGTTACGAACTATTTCGCTTTGATTTGAATCGGAGGTAGAGGGCGTGATGAATTTAAGGTGGAGGTGGAAGTGATGGTGGTGGTGATCCTTGTTGTGGATTTGAGGTGAATGTAATATTTATGGTTGTGAAGGAAATGGTGGTGGATTGTGGTATTGGTCTACGGTGTGTGTGAATTGTTTGTGGTGATTCTCCGTTACCAAGTTTGTGTTAATTGTAATCGGTTGTGACCAAGTTCAGGTTAAATGTTACCGGTTGTGACTATATATGACCAAATTAAGAGTGACTTAGTTATATACCATTACAATTAAGATTGTCATGGTCATAGATAATCACAATAAAGACAAACTTAATCACGATTTGTCACAGATAATACGAGTCTGGTCATAAACAATAATAACTTATACAGAAATTGTCACAAACAATAACTTACGTAGATATGATCACAAATAGTCACTGTTAAAACACAATTTGGTCATAGCAATGAAAATACAAATAATGTGGCAGGATCAAACAAAATTGATGTGAACGATGGTGTTTCTGGGCATAATGAGTCTAGAAATGAAATGGAGTTTTTGCGGACTTCTAATATGAGAAATGAGATTCAGGTACCGGTGAAACAGTTAGTGTTGATTTGAATACAGAGGTTGTGCCTTTGGAAAATATTAAAAATGGGGGGAATCCGAGGGAAAATGAGTTGAATAGTCAATTTCAGAATGTTTCGTATGAGAATTGATGGTGGTCGGTGTGGTCGTCGAGGGCAATGACGGTGATGGCGACTGTGGCAGACGTCAAATTTTATCAAAATCTACTAAAAATCTAACTTTTATCTAAGCAAAACGGGGGCTTATTTACTCGTATCCGCAATCAACATTTGAAACTTAATACTAACCAAATTATTCTATCTTGTTCAACTTCGATTAATCTTTCTATAGGTTGATTGTTGTTGCTTATTTTAAGGGCGTGTTCGATAGAAATTAAAATCGGATTAAAATTGAAAAATTAGTCGTTATTGTTGACTTTTATTAGACTAGTGGGACCCAATAACAGCTATATTTTCAATTTTAATTGGATTTTAATCACTCTCAAACACGCTCTAATTGTGTTTTAAACTGGGACCAAGTTATGAGGAGTTTTTACAAGCTATCAATTTGGCAAATATAAAATAATTTTAATTAGTTTCTTTAGCAGTGTTTAGACTAGATTGAGCTAAAACAAAAATAAAAATTGGATTAAAATCGAAAGTTTTGACATTTGTAATTACAAGATTTTTCATTAAAAATATTCTAGTAAGTGGACTTCTAATACTTCTCTATATCTTGGCCTTGGTGTAGATTGACCCCATTTGGTATTGGGCCACAACAAAGCGGAGGCCAGTCTAAGCCCAGAATTAATATGACCGGGCAATGCAAAATTGAAAAACTAAAAATTGGGGCATTCCGAGAATTGAACTCGGGACCTCTCGCACCCTAAGCGAGAATCATACCACTAGACCAAATGCCCTTTTGTTGAAACAGCTATCGTAAATTTTAAATATATTTTAAACCATATTTTGCCCCAATTTTGCCAAAACTCATTTTGAACCACATTTTTCCATAAAAAAAATATTATTTACACATTTTTTATACAATTACTATTTGAAAACATATTTTCTTACAAAAATGGGGCTCAAACAGGAGTTTAATTTATGGGTCAAACAGGAATGAGTTCGAGTTTGAATTTGTAGATATTTGCTCGGGAAAAAAAATTGCAAATCGATTTGCTTTAAAAACTTTCTCTCGAGTGGTATTAAGTTTATGAAACGCTTGCCTTCCAAAATTGGTGTTGCATGGGGCTCGAATAGGCAAAGTTTGATCACTTCCCATGAACTCAAAACGGCAGCCTCTACGGGGAGACGTTGTAAAGTATTCGGTAGATTGCTAACTCAAATCGCAAATAGGAGAGCTGAAACCAAAATATGCTTTTGAAAAGGCTAAAAAAAAAGGTTTTGTATTATTGTTGTGGTTTCTCATCGCTTCTTCAATTTGCATCCTCGTATCTATTGGATTTGGATGAAGATAGAATTTAAATAGGATTCTAAAATAGAGTTCAATTCAAATTAGGTTTGTTCAGACTAACTTAGGCTTATTTGCCTATAAAAAGTGGTTTATGCTATGTAATAGGTACCTTTGAATATATGAAATAAATTGATTTTCTCGTCCTAAATTCCTCTCTTCTTGAAATTCCCTTTTCTTCATCAATTGTTCGTTATCAAATTATTACGTTTCTGCATCAACTAATTTACGTTTGTCATCTGATGGATCAGCAGAACAATGTAGCCTCGGAGTTCAGCACAGGATTGATCGTCCTACTTATTGTTGGTGGGCTGTTGCTGCTATTCCTTGTTGGAAACAATGCACTCTACAATTATGCACATAAAAACTCTTCCTCCAAAGAAGAAACAGCAGCCTGTCTCCAAGAAGAAGCTGAAGAAGTATAGGCTGAAGCAAGGCGTTTCAGCACCAGGCAATTTCCCCATGTTGGGAACTCAGTTGTGATGGGAATCATAGTAGAGATAGTATTTAATTTTTAGCCCCTGTTTGTGTTTGGGCCACATTATTTTTTCATTCTCATTCTTCTACTCATTTTCAACCACACATTCTTTAATAAAATAATATTTTACATCACATCAATAATTTTTCCTACTTTTTCAACCACATATTCCTTATCACATCAACCAAAAAAATACATTCTTGTAAAAATAATGTGCTCCAAACGAGGCCGTATCCAACTTTGATGTAACATAATTAGAGTTTTAATTTAATAGATATTATACTAGTTTCTTATTTTCAGTTAGGATCTATTTGATACACAAAAGTGGAAATGAATTCCAATTTCATATTAATTGGCAAATAAAAACCCACCTACGCATAGGAATTCGTCTTCTAAGAAAACAAAAAAAATGCAGCTTTCTACATTGAAATCAAACGGCCAAAGTAAAATTCGTTTTTCTCAAATGTGATATTTTCCATGGAATTCGTTGCAATCAAACATAGCATTAAATTAAACCCTTTTCCTACTTCAATTAGAACTAATTTAAACTCAAGGAGAAAAGGGTGCATGTTATAGATACAACTACGAAATCATCAAATACACAATTAACGCAATCTTGTCACGTGTTTTCCAGGCAAAAGTCACAACACACTTTCCTTTTTCCCATAGGTAATCCTTGATACCACCTAATACATGTTTTAAACAAAGACTAAATGATAATATCACCATTCTCATGGCCATTTTTTTTTTTTTTTTTTGACAAAGTGAAGACTTTCAAACCCGATTTTACATACTTCAGTTGAATAGTATTTCTGATTATAAATATCACAATTATAGAAATATCCAAGTCGCGCTTGCTAAGAGAGATACTTAGGCCCCACGACCCATGGTCTGTGCGCTGGGTGGAATCGTGACCAAGACTGGTTGGGCATTGAACCCGGGATGAGGAAGCCTACGGCGAACCTCACGACCTTCCTGACAAAGGGCACATGCATGGCAGAAGACATGAGTTGCAAAATCACAGGCTGATTCGCATTGCTCACGTTGAATTTCATCCTCCAACAGGCTTCCACAGCATCCACAGGATCTGACAAGCGCCTCGCAGCTGCCCTGTTAATGACAATCAAACTGTTACACAGATTTTAAATCCCTTCATAATTTTCTGCCGTGGAATACTGCAATAAAATCTAAAACCAAGCATCGACCAAGGAGAATCATTACAACTCAAAATCATCTGGGATCAGGAGTAGATTTTAATCAAAGTTTAAACATGGTCCCAACAAAATGGTTAAACATGGCGAGAGTGTCTCACAACTGACGCATGATGTAAACCATCCCCTGTTCTCCCGGGGGCCCTTTTCTTCTCTCTCTCTCTGTTCATAAAAGAGAAGGGAAAAGGAGAAGGATGATACAGGAAGTCTTACATCTCTTGAGAAGGCATTCACAAATTTTGAGTTTATATTTTGTCAACATGAAAAAGGGAAAATTAGGGCTATGCTCGTTTACTCTAGTGTGGTTCCAACTCCTCAACATTTAAAACTGAGGTTTTGGGTCCCTCGCCTATTTAAATCTGTGAATTTGGCTCCCAACATCACTAAAACTGTTAGAATGGAAGTAACATGTCAAAATTTCTTTAAAATGACTATTATGCTCTTACTTTGAATTAATATTAAAAAAATAAAAAATAGAAACCAAAAAGAAAAAGAAAAGAATGGGACCAAATAAATCACCTATCTTCTCCATCAACCCCACCCCCACCTCAATTACTGCCATTAACTCCCCATTCTTAGTCGCCACCTAATGCAACCACCAACCGAAAACACCCCAAATCGCAACAACTGGCTGAAAACACTCCAAATCGCTGTCACCGGATGAATACAACCCAAAGAATGGTGGAGTCTATATTCCAAGACTCTTAAACTTTGGTCCTTTTGAAATAACTTTTTACAAGTATATCTGTAAATTTATGCGTTAAAAAGAACAAAATTGGAATCTGATCCCCTGTTTGGTTTAGATAAAAATTAGATTTTTAGTAAACTTTGATAAAAGATCATGAAATTTGTAGTCCCATGAAAAGTGTAGTTAATTGTTGACTTTGACTAATACTTAGATTTTAATATATATTTTTCTTATCAAGCATTAAGAGCTTGTTTGGTTTAGATTTTTTGGAGGAAGAATTGATTTTGAATAGTGATATGATGAGAAATGTGTGATTGAAAAAGAAGAAAAAAGTATTGATGTGATGTAAAATATTATTTTATTGAAATTTTTTGGAGGAAGAATTGATTTTGAATAGTGATATGATGGGAAATGTGTGGTTGAAAAAGAAGAAAAAAGTATTGATGTGATGTAAAATATTATTTTATTGAAGAATGTGTGGTTGAAAAATGAGAATTGATTTACTGTTGAATTGAAAAATCCAACTGTTGAATTGAAAAATCCAAACCAAACAGGCCTTAAATGGGAAGCTTTTTTGGGATTTGATATTGAAGTACAGAGTTGATTTTGTTGTACTGGGTGAAATTATCAAAATGTTGAGACATCAAAAAAGTGCCAGATGATGAAGAAAATATGATGCAGGGTTCAGACTCAGGTGAATCCATAAACACTCGGCATAGAAATGAGAACAGAAAACAAGGCTTTAGAATGAAGTGGTGGTGGCGGCTGTGCCCTGGTGGTGGCGTGGGGTAGATGGGGGAAGAAAGTGAGTTTTTTTCCTTTTCTTTCGTTTTGGTTTGACAAATTTTTTTCCTTTATAATTTTATATTCTTTTAATACTAATTCATAGTAAGGATGCAATGACCATTTTAAAGAATTGTCGACTTTTTAATGTCCACGTTGACTGTTTCTGTTACTTGGGGAGCCAAATTTACATATTTAAATAGGTTGAGGACATGAAACCTCAAATTTTAAAGGACAGAGAGCTGAAACCACGCAATATGAAAGGTTAGGGAGTGTAGCCGTAATTTTCCCAAATAAAAAATACAGAAAAGATATATTGCATGCCAAAAAAAAAAATGAATAATATACATGAAATCATGGTTTCAACTCAGTGACATATTGTGATATAAACTTTAAGTCCGTAAAAATAATTTGAAGAAATGTAGAAGAATAGAGTGCAAATAACATTCTAGATCTCAAATATTACGGAAATGATATTCGTAAACATCAACCAACTAAAAAACAAATAATTCATTTGGCAAATACATTTGTCATTTGATATCGCGCCTATATCATTTTCTCATTGTCCTGTTCGGTTGCACTTTATAATAAAAGCCAAAGGAAATCATTCTTTTATGCATATGCACAAATCTGGAAATTTTCAGGTTTTAGCATTAGTTCAGAAGCAAAACTAGGAAAACTTTTATGGCATAATGATGATAAATTGATAATCATGGGAAAATTAATACTAGTTTCCTAAGGAGCGTCACACAAATTTAAGAAGACAACAAACCTCTAGGTTAAACTTCCGACGAATAGCTGTGCGGGCAGGATATGAAAACCAAGGCGCGAGGCAATTCCAGCCAAAAAACGAATTCCCAATAAAGTAAAGACCAGTGTAAGGCAAGCAATGATTGGCAAAAGTACCAGAAGCTGATCCAAGTCTCTCAACGTTGCTCCCATAGAGCACACATGGAGCCACGCTTCCTAACAAACCTGCTCAGTATCAAAATTGTAAGGTGGTAGAGAAAAAAAAGAGACCATGGAAGCATATCAAGAGCAGAAATAAAAGAAATAGACCAATTTACAGTCAAAAATCTGAACACCCAAAGGAACTCCTCTTGAAACAACTTGAATGCATGAGCATTGAACCGTTCAAACTAAATCCATAAAATGAAGGGAATATGCTGCAACCATAGGTTACTTCATGAAACTTAGTGTATGTTGGCTAAGAGGATATACTATTAAAGAATGAAATAAGCTAAAATCTTGTTCCTTTTCATTCCTGTTATTGTGCCAAACATGCACTTAATGCGAAAGAACTAAAAGAAGATTCTATCTCAACTTAAATTTTATCCATTAGCATAACAAGTCAGAAATTATCAGTCTGAAGACTCCGAACTGCTGAAAGGTGATTATTAATTCAGTCCATCGTCGTTATTATTCACAGATTTCTCAATAAAAACTGTAAAACCAACCCACCCCAACGCAACAACCATAAGTTAGAAAAATGAACCAATGAATGCCAATAATAATCTCGTGCATCAAATATTATCCAGGAAAATGAAAATAATTTACGAATTTCGATTTCTTTTCACAAACTCAATAACGTGAATGCGGAGCCAGCACCCGGCAAGCCCCTTCGGCTACTCGCGCTGGCTCATCCGGGAAATTTTTTTTCCTTATATTGGCCGGCCACTCAAGAGGTGTCTAGCTGCAGCTTGTGCTCCCCTGGATTCCTAGATCTGCCGGTGAACATGATCATATATGCGTTGTAAGCTCAAAATCTCAATCTTTCCCCCCATCTAGATTATTCTCTACTAGACTACTATTCATATATATATATCTACCAAAATGATTGAACTTTTGACAATTTTAGATCATATACTATAAATCAAAAGAATTGAAATCTAAACCCCCAAAAGCAGATCCAATAAATTCACCCAAATTCTAAAAAAGGCCCCATGAATAAAAATAAAATTTATAACCATAAATAAATCTCTTTGCCTCAAAAATTAAACAGAACAAAACGTACAAACTTCAAGATCGCTGCTGCAGAACTCATCGTTCCTTCCAAGACAAGAGAAGAGGCAGGAATCCCACTGGGCCCTTTGCTCCATGGGATCACCTATGAAGCTCAGAGGCACACCATCAGCAGTCCAGCCCATTGGCACCGCAGGTGTCGATTGCTTCACCGCCTCCGCAGGCGGAGGAGCTGCACCGTGTTTGGCCGTGGTGTTGAATTCCTTTTCATCCTTCGTTTCTTGCTCTTGATTTTGCTTTGCCAAAAGGGGGCTAGATTCCTCAGAATTCGCCATCACTACAGGTACAATTAACAATTTATACTATCTATAAAAATACAGAATTTTAGATAAAATGATCTGGAAGTGAGGGATATTTACGAGAGAAGCTAGGAAATAGGTTCAGACTGGTGTATGTATGTGTGTGTCACACAGAAGAAACCAAGAAAGCGTCGGTCTACCTTGAAAGTTTCTCTCTCTACTGTCTATATATGTGACGTATGCATTACTAATTATTTTAAAAGGCTGGTGTCGCAGCCGTAGCGGAGCAGGCGTTGACTGCTACCTACTGTTCTCTTTTGTGCGGTTCCTTTGTTCAATTAATTTTGCGGATCCGATTTATACTGTATTCGTTAACTAGTAAAAAAGTCGGTGAGGGTATTATTAGTGTTAGTGGAAATTGTAAAAGATATCCACTTTCCTCTAACTACTTGTAAAAATGGCAACTTTCAAAAATCATTGCAAAAATGGTCATTTTGGTATATTTTAGATCAAAATACCTATGGTCAACAATTTTTGATTTCATTCAAGGACAATAAAAT
>CAIGRQ010149997.1:0-22180 GCA_903798375.1 Fraxinus sp. D2006-0159
TCATATAGATAATCTGAACTTTAATACATTTTAATTATTCGAATTGGGGCTAGATAATACTAACCCGTACACTTGTGGGATTATTTTGCAACAATCATGGTCATGCATTTGCATCGATAGATTCATTCAATTTTCATGAATTTCAAATTGCGAAAATTGAACAAAAATTACATAACTGTACTATTCCAAAGGTAGACAAATGTTCTATCTATGAAATAGAAAAGTTTTATTTTCGTAAATATTATGTTATCAAAACTTTTGAGCAAACTCTTGCTATTAAAAATCAATAATCTCAAATAAATTTATTCTCAAAAGATGCTATTCAAACTCATAGAGTAAAATCTAAATATCTTCATGTGTGACTTATTCAAGTTAAATCATTGTTTAGACNATGTTCTATCTATGAAATAGAAAAGTTTTATTTTCGTAAATATTATGTTATCAAAACTTTTGAGCAAACTCTTGCTATTAAAAATCAATAATCTCAAATAAATTTATTCTCAAAAGATGCTATTCAAACTCATAGAGTAAAATCTAAATATCTTCATGTGTGACTTATTCAAGTTAAATCATTGTTTAGACTTAGTTTAGATATTCATATTCTCTTAACTCTTAGAGATAAGAGACTTCTTACTACTGAACATTCATTATTTTCTGTTCTAGAATCAAATTTAGAAAGTGGTCATATTTTTTCAAATTGTTATCTAAATTTTACTATTAGTCTCAATGATGGAGCTATTTTTAATGCTCTTAATCTTCATAGTCAAACAACAAACTTCGATTCAAAATCATTTGCTTTAATATATTGAATATATTATAAGCTTAAGAATACTCAACTCAATATTCGAGCTCTTTGCTCATTTCCAAGAGAAGAAAGCCTTCCGTTGAGGTCAACCATCTTCATTCAAATACCATGATTCCTAAACGGATATCATAGAACCTTCAACCTAGAGGATTAGAATGAGATTTTGAAAATGCTAAAAATCTAATTCTTACTCTTGTTCATAATACTCCAAATCAAATTATTTCATTTCTTGATGGACATGTCAAGATGATCTTTGATGGATCAACATCAAGAAGTTTTCAAAGCTCATATTCATCTAGATATGAAATTCCTTTACAAACTTCAAGATTTTCAACTTCTTCTGAAAAATTTATTGGAGTTGATTTTAACCCAAATATTCCAAATATTCAGTACACCTCTAACAAAGATGATGACTCAGAACATCCCGAACCTCCAAATTTGTCTGACATGTTACCTAATCCATGTGAAAGGTTGGATAGTCAATGAATGTCATTTCCTCTACTATTGATAGAGAAAATGAATTTAAAATTGATCAAACTTTCGTTGTTTCGTCACTCTCTAAAAAAATTATTTTCAAAAGAAGAAATGAAATCATTATGAAAAGAATTTTATGATTCTCCTAAAGATTTAAGTTTCTATAATTGGGCACATTTCAAAGTTTTTGATAAGAAGACTTGAAAAATCAAATCTATTCAAAACTCCCATGTTAACAAGAAAACATGAAAAACTTCTTTTGGTGAAAATTTTCAATTTGAACATCCTCCGATTTAAGAAATAATTGTTACGCATGGTAGCAAAGAAGTTATTGCGTCTCCGATCAAAAAAGGTGATAAGGCAAATAACTCAATTCCTATAACCAAGAATATCAAGAATATTCAATCTCAAAAAAATTATACTAATATTATTCTTCAGCCTATATGCTCTCAATTATCAAAAATAGAAGTCAATTCTGAAAGCTCTTCATCCAAAAAAAGATGAGAAATCTAAAAAGAATGGAAAATAATTTAATTTAATAACATTATTATTAAAATTAAAAAGTTGAATTATGACCTATTTTTGAATAAATAGATTTTATACCTGATTTTTAAAATTGGAAGTAAAAATTTACTCGTAGGTGTAATTTCCTCCAAGTAAAATCTTACACATTCATCAAATTATGAAAACATGGAATGTTTTTTAGGCAAAACAATACTAAGCCCTTGTTTGGGCTCCATTGTAATGGAAATTTGGAGGAAAATAAGTTTTATTATAGTAACTTTTGGAAAATATGTAATTAAAAATAAGATAAAATTTTCGATTAACGTGTAATGTTATTTTATAGTAGAATGTGTGATTGAAAATGAATTTTTGAAAAAAAATGAAAACCAAGGTTAAGTCACAATATCAAGTCATCATATTGCCGTATTGGCCCAAAATTTGCTAAATGACGAGCTTCAAATTTGGGCTGTTGGGTTCGGATCCGCTCCAGTTTCAGCCTCGTTTACCCCGTTTCTCGCACCTTTTTTCCACGTCAGTATAGAAGAAATAGCAAGCATTCCCGTAAATGTAATCCACCCCCAAAATTCTCTACAAATCTAGTTTTGCAACAAAACCCTTAAAATAGTTGAGATTCAAGATCACTAAGACACCTCTCATTCTCAGGGGTAAACATTTCTCGATTGATTAAACCCTACTACTGTTAATCTGCTGTGTGGTATACTACTGTAATGATTTTCGTTTTTAGCTTTGATTGCTCGCGTTAAAATTAAGGTTTTGAAATATCTGTCTTCCCTCTCGCTTCTGAAAGGCAGTACTGATTCGATTTTTCGTATAATCTTGTTGTCAAATTATGAATTAATATTATGTTGCCATAAGTCTCAGTTCTAATGACAAGCGGCTAACAATTAACTATTATTTAAACAATTTATGGTATCTCGAAAAATTTCTAAATATTTATCTAAACTTTATACGCATATATCGCATAAGAAACCGCAAAGAAAAGATGCATTCAATTTAAGAAATTTGGGCTATGAACTTGTGATTAATTCTTTTTTGGATTTATGTTTCCCAAAAGTATCTGTTCGGGATTTTAATATCTTATAGTTTGATTGCTTTCGCAGAAGGTTCTTCCTGTGCGAGTTAAGGTTTTAAAAATGGATTTCGACGAGTATGAATATTTAGAGAATATGGTGGAAAATCCAGAACCTAAAAAGTCAAAGGAGATTATGAATGGAGGTGAGGACAATTTGAAATCCAAAGAGAAAGATAGAAGTCAGAGTTCAAAGCACAAAAGTGAAGGTAATGACAATGACTTGGATCAGCGGACGAACCATTCAAGGTCAAGGGACGAGTCCCGTGATAGCAGGAAAGAAAGGAGCTCTGGTCATCTCCTATCAAGAGATAGGGAGAAGAGTGACAATGATAGACATAATAAACATAGGCGGGAGCATAGAAACAGAGACAAGGAGGAGGGCAGTGGAAAAGAGAAAGAAAGAGAAATGGACAAAGAGAGGGACATCGACAAGAAACGAGAGAGTTATCGTGATGGAGACTGGAGAGAGCATGGCCGTGAATATGGAAGAGAGAGAGACAGGGAGGGGGATCGCGAGAGCTTGAGGGGGAACAGAAGTTACTCAGAAAGAAATCGGGATGATCGGGAGAGGGAGAGAAGCAGGGATATGGAAAGGAGTATAGATGGGGACTATAAAGAAAGAGGAAGGGAGGATTTTAGAGATGGAGATCATAAAAACAGGTAATGCTCCTGCTCTTCTTTATTTAAAATTCTATAAAGTATATTTTATAATTATAATATTGAACTTACTGATTTGAACATGTTTATTAAACATGGAAATTGAGGCTTATCATTTCTATATTTATGCTCTATTTGCTCTTTAATTTTGGCCCTCATGCCATATCTTCGTGGTTTCTCTAGCATTGACAGTGCAAACGCTAGCTGTGCTATCTTTCTTAGAAGGAAATTGGTGTTAAAACATATCAATTGGTTAAATGGAATGGTTATAAATTCATCCATTACTTCGCTTTTAAGTTATTTTTTATGAAGGTACTAATTATAAATGGAGTTGACGCTAAACTCTGGTTGGTTGGCTTCTAAAATCACGATAAATACCCTTTGAAAAATTATGATGGTCTAGCTGTTGGTTTGAGCTTTTTTTGAAGCTATTTATTTTATTATTATCCACTGCACTGGGGAGGAAATATTTTGAGGTGCTTCATGTCGCAAAATGAAATAATCCCTGTTACAAGCAGCTCCATCCAGTTCAACATTTTCTTGTAGACTATGAAGATGGTGTGTATGCCTGTTCTTATCTTAATTCTTAAAAGTTCTGCCTATGTATAATACTTGAGAATAAGGTTTAATTTGCGACTTTCTCTGTTGGAGGTACTATACTATTATTTCTAATTTTTTCCCCATAGAGTTTTTGTTTCTGCTGTTGTGGCGGTTATATTTATGTACATTATATACGGATGTCTGCCAACACACGGAAAAAGTTGTATGTATTTTATATAGAATGCTGAATCAACGTCAACGTACCTCTGAGCCTTCCAGCTAAAGATGTCGGTTCGGTTCCTCTACCTGCTTATATCTCCTTATTTCTTATTTACTTATTTTGTATAGGCTCGTGTTTCTGTATGCATTAGTCTCGTTTCTATATCCATAGGGTTTAAGTTGAATGAAACAAGTGTTACCATGTTTGTCACTTCTTAAAATTTTTAAACAGGTAAAGCTGAATTTTAGGGGCGTCGTTGTGTACCATTTGCCAGATATTTCATTCCTTTAGCAGTCTCTCTGTACCGTGTTTAACTTGTGTAGCAGTTACACAACATTAATTTTTCGTCTTCTTCCTGCTTTTGAGGTAATAGCATTTGAAAGGTGATGGTGGACGTGTTCGATTGCTTTGGTGTAGTTTATATCTTTGTTTATATTTGTGCGTGTAAAAGATTGGACAATTGAGTGTTGGGGGTAATTCTTATGGTTAAGCTAGGTCGTTTTGTTACGTTGATATATTTTCCATCATTTATGATAATAAATTTGCTCTTTAATACAATGGTGCAAAATGTAAAATTAGGTTCAGCATAGAAGGGACAAGCCTGTTGTTAATTCAATGCCTGAAGTTTTTCAGTGTTCATTTCTCTTAATTGCTACTTTGTTCTCCAGGTTTGTCTCGTTGCTTTCTCATCAAGATGTTTCTTTTTTGACCAAATGAAAACCTTAGTACAGTTTGTTGACTCTATGGAGTTCACCTGCAGGAGTATGATACATGGCTTTGACCAGTTTAAGAAGAAATTCTAGCTTCCCTTTGGGATTTTCTCTTTTATGAATGAGGGAATTCTCCGCATACATATTTTGTATATTAAGGAGCAAAGCGCTCTCTCAAACTTTGCTCTGTGGATGTTCCAGGCTGCTGTTCATTTCATAATTTGCAAGTTTATCAGCGATTGGGGTCAATTGGTATTTGAAATAATTTGTTTGTTTTCTAATCATTTTTACAGAAGATACAAAGAGAAGAAGAAAGATGTGGAAAAGCCAGAAGCAGATCCTGAAAGAGATCAAAGAACAGTTTTTGCTTATCAGGTTATTTAACTATACATTTAAGCTTTTCTTGCAATACTTATGCCTATATATCTGGATGTCTCCTCACTCGTACTCTGGTGCAATTTCCAGATTTCTTTGAAGGCAGTTGAACGAGATGTCTATGAATTCTTCTCCAAGGCTGGCAAGGTTGACGCATGTTGTTTTGATAAGTTCTGTCATGCTGTATTTTGTTAATATGTAAACTGTCAGCAGTAGTTCTCTGACGCTTTGACTGTTATGTTAACTTATTGTAGTTATTTTTTTATTTTTTTTTATGTGTATGTTCATTGCATGATTACGTCTATATTAAGCCCTTTAACTATGTTGCATGTCAGCCCTTTAAACTATTGATGCATGCCTGCCCCATTTAACCTTCTTGACGATGCACACTGCCAAATTTTAATTGCAGAAGTCCTAGTAGTTTTATCTCTTTTAATTTTATTACTGTTGACTTATTTGACAATTTCAGGTCAGAGATGTACATCTCATCATGGACCGCAATTCCAGACGCTCCAAAGGAATTGGGTAAATACTCATCTTTCCTTCCCTAGTTATTTATTATTGGACGTGAATATATTTATGTGTATATATTTTTTCCAAAGATGTGGTCCTTGTTACTTTGATTCATCAATTGACATCTCGACAAAGTTTTATGGTCAAGCAGCAGTATCTTTGAACAATGGTTCACAGGATTGGGAAGTGAGCAGAATTCGTGACAATGAGAATGGTACTATCATGTCTTGCAATAAAAATTGTGGATTTAGTGTGACCATAATAACCTTGTTTACTTTTTGGATGCATTTCCTGGAATTCAACATCAAAGTTGAAAAGTACATAGACAACTAAGATATAATTAGGGGCAATGAGTTAGCCAAAAAAATGAGCAGTGTTTGTACAGTGTTATTGGTGAATTTTCCCTCTTAAAATTATTTCACCCATGTTTGGTTTAGCTAAAAATCAGTTTTTTACTAGATCTTAATAAAAGTTTATGAATTGTGTGGTTAAGAAGTTGATAAAATTTCTGGATCCCATGAATTGTGTGGTTGGAAATGAATAATCTTTATTGCTACTTCTGCAGGTATATTGAATTTTATGATGTAATGTCAGTTCCTATGGCAATAGCACTTTCTGGTCAGCCTTTACTTGGTGTACCAGTGATGGTTAAGCCATCAGAAGCTGAAAAGAACCTTGTTCAGTCTGCTATATCTGTTGTTTCGGAAGATAGAAAGCTATATGTTGGCAATCTACCTGTTACCATAAAAGAAGATCAACTTCGTCAGGTAGTATATTTATGAGCTTATGAGAAGATGTTAAAATGGTGATATGAGTGGAATATAGAGATATTTATAGGTTTCTTTCCTTTCGTTTTTTCATATCTTGACCTGTCTCCTTTTTGACAAGAAAGAGATTCATATATTGCATATAAAATTTAGGTATTTGAAGCTTTTGGCTCTGTGGAGTTGGTGCAGCTGCCCACTGATCCTGAAACTGCCAATTGCAAAGGTTATGGTTTTGTACAGGTGAGTTTGATATTTTCTAATATAAGCATTCTGAGGACAGTTTGTTTATTTAGTTTGCTGTTCTACTTGCTAAGAAAAACTGCTTCGGGGAAGAAACAACGATTGTCAGATGTGATATTGCATGAGATAACAGTAGTTCTGAATTTAGATTCCATGATAACCTTTGCAACTTCTGGATAATGAATGGATACATAACATAGTTCCCTTGCAGTTTGCACGTCTTGAAGATGCCAAGGCTGCACAAAATTTAAATGGGCAACTGGAGATTGCAGGTCGAGTTATCAAGGTAATGAAACTCAGTAATTTATTTCTTCTGCCTTCAACTCCTATACTACATTAATCTCATTTTTATGCAATTACTTCGAAGGGAGATGTATAAAAGTTGTCATAGACCTTTATTTTTTTGTTATGAAATGGTCTCATTTCTTGTATAGCCTCTTTTTTGTGGTCCAAAGTGTATTTAGGTATTATTGAGCTAACTTTTGACAGGTAAGGTGAACCGTCACCCAATAGTATTGATGGTTGCTGGATTTGTATTATAAAGGAATAGTTGGCTGGGAAGGAATTGCTGTGGGAATTTTAGTCAGAGAAGGTTACGGATGTGGTCTATCAATTCAGGGACGTTACTTTGGTCAGAGAAGGTTATGGATGTGATCTATCAACTTGGGGACCTCTACGTATTAACTATAACTATAAATGGATCATATTGTGTGCATGCAATCGATGGTCTTTCGTATTGATTTTGACATAGTTGATTGCTTCATCACTGGATAGTTGATTTAGACGTGCTTAGAAATCTCTTTCTTCTCATTTAATTTTGATAGATTTTGTATCTCAAATCTTACATATAACATTGTCTTGTTTTTATTTTTATACATTCCTGAGTTCTAAATTTCTACTACAATTGAAACATGTACATCTCTGATATATCAAGTTTTGAACAGTTTTCGTGCATGGTTTATCTTATAAGGCATAGCTTTAAATTATTTAATTTTATTAAGTTTTACATATTGACATGTTATTCTCTATCTTGGTAAATTGTTCTATTTTATCCTCTTTTGCTTGCACACTGTGTGTATGGGTACAATTATCTGATTCTACCAGAAATTCTTGGATTAGATTTGCTTATGTTGGTAATCTATATCTTTCTCTTTTCTCAATTTTTAGGTCTCTGCTGTTACGGATCAAGCTGCAATGCAAGATGCTGGAGCAAATGTTGCTGATTTTGATGATATTGAAGGCAATGGATTGGTTAGTCCCTACTTATTAGGGAGTATTAGCATATGCCCTAACCCATATTCTCTTTGCTCTATCCGCCTATGATAGCTTCCCTTGCCCTATAGACAATATGTGCTTATGACCGTTACCCAAAATGGAGATGCAAAGATCAAATACACTCTGGATGTTCGTACATAAAATATTAATTCGTAGAAGCTTCTATCGAAACACATTTATGAACATTGATAATGTTTTGAAATTGCGCATCAGGCCTTGGTTCTAGATAGAAGGAAAATAAAGTACACATGCGTACAATACAAGCTATCATATTCTTGAGACATATGGTCCTTTGATGATGCTCCTATTCGATCTTTTTTATATGCATGTAAACTGTGGCTGGGCCACAAGGCGAGATTCCTATCTATTGTCTAGAAGAACTTCTCAATTATATCATAGCTGCATTGAAACAAAGGAGAAACTGGTTGAGTAGTACTTATGCATTTGCATGTATAGTTTTGTCATTTCAGTGTGAAAAGTTTGTTGTCTTTTACTGGAAATATTTATATGATTAATATTTTATAGTTTATCGAATAACTTCCTAACCTATCTTTTTTTTCTGAATATTTCATATATAATATCTTTTATTGCAGTGTGCACATAATCTCTTTTATGTATTATCTAATTTTTTCTTGTTTTCTTTATTCTTGACCTTATGATTTTTGTCTCTCATTTCACTGGAAAAATGCTGACCTCCTTTCTCAACGGTCTGCAGTCCTTGAATGCACACTCTCGAGCGCTTCTCATGCAGAAATTGGATCGCACAGGCACTGCTTCAAGGTTTGATATCTTCTGTTTCTTACCGTTTCTAGAACGCTTTTATTTTATCTTACACCTGTCATGTTTGCAGCATTGCAGGTGCATTAGGTACCCCCGTTGTTAATAGCCCTGGCCTCTCCTTGCCAACAGGACCAGTTCTTGGTGCTGTTTCTCTAGTTCCTTCCCATATTAGTCTTGGACAGGCTCCAGCCCCTGCACTTTCTGAATTGGCGGCTGCGTGTCTTTCTGTTCCTAGTGAATGTTTGTTGCTAAAGAACATGTTTGATCCAAAATTGGAGGTTTGTTGAACAAATTTTGTTTCCTTGCTTATCTCTAATGTCAAGTGTCATTCAAAATGCATTTTTTTTTTTTGCAGACTGAACCAGATTTTGATCTGGATATAAAAGAAGATGTACAAGATGAATGCTTAAAGTTCGGAACATTAAAGCATATTTATGTAGACAAGTAAGTTCATGTGCTATTCAAACTGCCACAATCTTCTGATCTCACCCCTGGAAATAATCCGCCAAAATTTTTCATTGAAGAACTCTTGTATTGCTTATCTATTTCCTCCCTTTTTTTTTTGGTGGGTGGGTGGGGGGCTTTGTTTGTTTGTGTGGGTTGGGCTGGGCGGGGCGGGGCGAGTGGGTGGAACTTATAACTGGTCAATTTGTAGTTTTTGTATTGCCCACGCAAGGGTTCTTTTTCCCTTGAATTGGACTTTCTGGTTATTTTCTGGAAATGCATTTTTTCTGTAAAAATATGCCCGAAAACTTCCCTTGGTTTAAATTTGTTGTGCATTGTACTAACACCCTTCTTGACAAATAGGAATACTGCTGGGTTTGTATACTTGCGGTTTGAAAATACTCAATCTGCAGTTGCTGCACAGCAGGCGCTCCATGGGAGATGGTTTGCTGGGAAAATGATCACTGCAACATTTTTGGTAAAACCCCCTTTCTTGTTTTAATTTATTAAGGCTTCTGCTCTAATTCACTTGGAAATTGGGCATTAGCTTGAAATTTTTCTTCTTGTGCAGCTTCCCCAGAATTATGAGGATAAATTTCCTCAATAGCAGATGAAAGACTATTCGTGGAAATTGCAGATGGCTTTTGGGGGTTCTTGTGCAGTTGCAAAAGATCACAAATGTTATCCCTTTTCCTGGTGGCCTTTTTTTCCTATGCTAGGGTGATGGACTGGACTAGATGCGAGTCGACATTATCTCGCTTTGTTGGTTTTAAACACCAAATACCGCAAGGGCTATAGCTTGCTCTGTAGCTTTAAGTTAATGATTTGCCTCCTTGTGTATTTTATTTTTCGGTTAGTTTTGGGATCTAGGCATCATATTATGCAGATCAATTTTCAATTCTGACTGGAAATATGCAATTATTTTTGTATTTTGGCTATGAATGAATTTGGATTTAAAGATAGCCCTACATGAATTCTATATATAGATTTATATTAATTACTTGTTTCTTTTTCTTCAAGGGGGTTGTATATATATATATATATATATAATTTGGATTTTCATTTGTTATCGAGTATGCTTAGGAATTAGGGTAACTAGCAATGTATGCAGAGGTCAGATTTCCTTTATGATTGTGAATTTTTTTAATCTCTGCACATTGACCATATAAAATAGTCTAGGATATGACGTATTATTGTGAAGATTGAACAAGTACCGAAGGATTTCTCCCAATTTAACTGCCGAATTATTGGTGTCGCGTGTTTGTCTGCATCGTTAAATTTTTTTTAGGGTAAGTTTCATTTTTTATTTATTGTAAAATTTTATTTAGGTGACTGTTTGTCACTTGGCTTGATAGTTGATACTGCAACGTTTGTTCAATTCGAGGACAATAACCCAGGTAATTTCAACTAATGTTTGTTCTACCACAAGCACTTACCAACTTAAACGCTTTAATACGCTTAAGCTCAAAGAATTACAAAAGCAGCTAAGCTTAAATATTATACATTAGCACTCAGAATAATTCTTGTAGCATATAGACACTGGAGTAACAGCCTTCCCAAAATAAAATTTTGTATTTCTCCTGAATATTGCCTTTTATATAATAAAAAAAAAATGCAAATTGACCAATTTCAACTTTATATACGTATAGGCTGTCGTCACTAAAACTTAATTACCCTCATCTCCCTATCTTTGGCACTATAAATAAATTATAAAAAAAACTTTTGATAAATTCGCATTCCAATTCTGGGCTACTCGACATTGCTCTATCCTACTTTTGTTTACTGTCAAAGTTTATCATGGAAGTTGAGGAAGACATAGTGATTATTGGCGCTGGAATAGCTGGTCTAACTGCGGCTTTAGGACTTCACAGGTACAAATATTTTGTCTGAATATATGTTCACTCTGATTCTTGTAGGATCAGAATTCTAAGGGTGTGTTTCAGCCACATTATTTTGGAAGAATGTATTTTGGAATAGTAGATTGATGGAGAATGTGTGGTTGAAAAAGAAGGAAAAATAGATTGATGGAGAATTTGTGATTAAAAAAGAAGGAAAAGTTATTGATGTAATTGGAAAATATTATTTTATTGAAGAATATGTGGTTGAAAATGAGAATGAAAATTTTAATATATACCAACCAAATAGTGGCTAAATTTTAAATCAATCAGATGTAGTTTTACCTTTATGGTGTTTGTTTTTATGTTTACAATTTGGTAAAATGATGTGCATTTAATGTTTGGTAAGACAGATTACAAAGTAGAGGTAATACTATATCAGAAAAAAAGAAAAATGTTAATAGTCTCCTGTACGGATCAGTGTTGAAGAGTTAATTCATATAAATATTCTAAGTAGATAGATGTTTTGAGTTCAAATCTTGTTAGCCTTGAGGTGTGCATGTGAACGAGGATGATATTAAAAGCCCCCCTTTTTTTTTGGGATGAAGTGGTTCCTTTGTTTTGTAGATTGGGACTCCGGAGTTTGGTATTGGAATCATCAGATAGATTGCGAACTACAGGATTTGCTTTTACAATGTGGACTAATGCATGGAAAGCACTGGATGCTATCGGCATTGGGGACATCCTTCGTCAAAAGCACAACCAACTTAGTGGGTAATTACATATATATATATATTCAAACATCTTCTTGTCATCTATTGGAATGTTATCTTTCTGATCTGATTGAAGTATATATTATTTGATGAATTCTACAGAATTTTGACTACATCCGTGGTTTCTGGGCTTTCAACTTCAGAAATATCTTTCGAGTAAGTTTTAGATGGACAAAGGCTTACTAATATTTCACGCAAGTTCCGAGCCTACCAAGCTTTCCATTGGTTGTGACATAGTTGCTAACATTCAAATAGGCAAGTTTACTTCAAAAATTGTTGTCTACATGCAGGGATCATGATGTCAGGTGCGTAAACAGGAAGGTGCTACTGGAGATTCTGGAAAATGAACTTCCCAGAGGTACCATTAGATATTCCTCCAAGGTGGTTCATATTCAGGATGCTTGTTTCTTTAAGTCTATTCATCTTTCAGATGGAACTGTCATCAAAACTAAGGTAACTAATTTGGATTGGGATATAAATTTCTCAGAATTGGACTTCGAGTTTTGAATGAACTAATTAACTCTAGTTGGATCTTGCTTTCCTGAATATTCTATACAAGGTTTTGATTGGGTGTGATGGGGTGAAGTCGGAGGTGGCGAAATTTCTAGGGTTCAGTAAGCCAGCTTTTGTGGGGCGATCAGCCATTAGAGGTTTTTTAGATTTTAAAGATGGCCATGGTTTTGAGCCAAAGTTCTTCCAATTCTTTGGAAAGGGTTTCAGATATGGTGTCCTTCCATGTGATGATCATAGTGTTTACTGGTTTTATACCTACAGTTCCTCTCCCCAAGGTAAATGAATTAAAAAATTTCTCTTACATGTACACCTCTTATTTGTTCTTTTGAAAATCTGCAATTTAAATGGGAAATTAAGCGAGTAATTTAATTGTACCTCTCCTTTAGAGCTTGTTTGATTTAGATTTTTTGGAGGAAGAATTGATTTTGAATAGTGATATGATGGGAAATGTGTGGTTGAAAAAGAAGAAAAAAGTATTGATGTGATGTAAAATATTATTTTATTGAAGAATGTGTGGTTGAAAAATGAGAATTGATTATGTAGAATTAGAGAATCCTAACCAAACAGACCCTTAATCTGCATTAGAGAATGATGATCTTACAAGGTTTTGATTGGGCTAAGTAGTTAAGCAGGCATATATTCCTGATATTATACTGTGAAATTTGTAATTCCTTCCAACAGAGTTGCAATTACAGGCATATGTGATATTCATAGCGTAATGTTAATTTTAAGGAGTGTATTCAATTGAGCTATAAAAAGTTAAGAATTATTAAATGTAGATTTTTAAAACTCTCTAAAAAGTATTTATTTTATGCAATAGAGGCTTTCATAGATTTCTAAAAAGTCTTTAAAAGTTAAAACGTATTCAATTAGTACTTTATAAAAGTCCTTATAAGTACTTGTCTCTCAATGATTTTTATAAAAGTCTCCCAAGTGATTTAACTTTTAAGCAAAATGTACAAAAATATAATCTCAAAATCCGTGTCTCATTCACCCCAAAATTCTAGGTTACTTTCAACAAATAATTTTTTTAATTGTATTTTTGTTCTTTTAATATTTTTCTTTTTTCTTTTTCCTTCTACTGATTATAATTTGTTTCTATTTTCCTCTTCTTTCTCTCTCTTTTATTGTTTCTATCCATTTTCTAAGAAAAAAATTAAATTGCAAATAAAATTTTCTTATATTTTTTTTTTATTTTCTTTCCTTTTCATTCATTTTTTTTACGAAAAAGATGAATTTGTAATTAAATTTTATATTAAAAAAGACTAATTTATGATTAAAAACTTTAAATATATTTCTCGGTTATTGATAATATTGAACATTAATTTTGTATTCGTTTAAAAATGTTTTTTATTATATGAGGAGGGCAAAAGGGGATAGTGGGGATCGACCTCCACTTCATATGTAAAAACTTCTAACTATTGCATGGTACTTGTGTGATTTCAAATTAAAGTTTTCAAAAGTCATATAAATTTCTTAAAAGTCTAGACATTTTAAACGAAAGTTTATAGAAGATTACAAAAGACTTCAATTAATTCCATGTACGTTCATAAATTTCATGGAAGCCCACCACTTCAAGAAAGTGTATAAAAATCTTTAATAGTCCAAACTAAGTACATCCCTTTAGTTTAATATTTCGATTATATGGATTTTAGGGGAGCTGTTATACGAAAGTACATAGACAGAGGTCTAAGATCTCCATTGCAAATTTCTTGTCTCAATTTTTAGTGAAAATCTGCAACTAGCTCTCACACAGAGGTGAATGTAAAATTTGGATGGTTTCATTTAACTTGCGATGCATAATGAAATGAACTTAGATTCTGAATTTGACTATTTTGTAACAAAAACTTTTGCAGACAAAGATATAGAGAAAGATTCAGTTAGGATGAAACAATTCTTGTTGAGCAACCTTGGAAATGTCTCTGATAATATCAAGGCTGTTTTTGAGAACACTGATTTGAAAAGTATGGTGTGTTCACCATTGAGATTCAGACATCCTTGGGAGTTGCTATGGGGAAATATCAGTAAAGACAATGCATGTGTAGCTGGGGATGCACTACACCCCATGACGCCTGACCTTGGCCAAGGCGGTTGTTCTGCAATAGAGGATGGTGTCGTCTTGGCCCGGCTTTTGGCTGCAGGATTGAGAGAAAACTCGAAGAGTGTAAAGCAAGAAAATGCTGAAGAAATTGAGTACCAAAGGATCAAGACAGCATTGGGAAAGTTTGCTAAAGAGAGGAGATGGAGAGGTTTTGATCTCATCAGTACTGCATATATGGTAGGGTTTATACAACAGAGTAATGGAATTGTGATGAATTTTTTGAGAGACAATATTTTGGCTAAATTCTTGGCTGGGACGCTGTTGAAGAAAGCTAGTTTTGATTGCGGCAAACTTACAGTTTCTTGATAATAGAAGTTGAACATGTGCCTGAGCTTAAAAAAAAGCTTTTAAGCTCGACCAAACATGTTGTAATTTGATTTGATGTGTGTTTCCTCTACATTGGTTTTCAAGTGGTAATGACTTGTAAGCATTGGTCTCTTTGGAATAAAAAGACAAATAAGCTAGAAATGGCGCTAATTATTGAGCTCATTGCCAAAATTATTTGCTAAACTGCCTTATAAAATATGCGTATTTGAATTAGCAGATTTTATATTAATCCTGTTAACTTAACTACACGTTTGAATAATACTTGAAGTTGAGGGGATGCGTTTGTACAGAGCTGAAATCGGGGGTCTTTTGAAAATTCTCAAATTACAAGAGGCGTTGATGTATTAATCAGAAATGATAGGACTATAAAAGTAATTATCTCAAATATATGGGATAGGAGAAAATGGCTTGCTGCATAAGAAAAATGCGTGAAATGACTGAAGAGTCCCCTAGTCGTCCAAGATATTAATCTCATTTTTCTGATTACCTGGAGAAAATACCCCCGAGCTCGAAGCGGAGTCCACTACGAATTCCAACATTTCTTCAAAAAAATCTAATTGTAGAGTTTGTAAAACAGATGGTAAATGTTTAGATGTAAAATAATTTGTCTTTTTCCAAAAAATCATTTCTAAAATTATAACAGTAATCGTGCAACGCACGATCTACACTAGTAATAATAATACTTGAAG
The DNA here is from genome assembly GCA_903798375.1 of Fraxinus sp. D2006-0159. Taxonomy (NCBI): domain Eukaryota; kingdom Viridiplantae; phylum Streptophyta; class Magnoliopsida; order Lamiales; family Oleaceae; genus Fraxinus; species Fraxinus sp. D2006-0159. Next base: position 15,636 of record CAIGRQ010149997.1, read on the forward strand.
TTGAGGGGATGCGTTTGTACAGAGCCGAAATCGGGGGTCTTTTGAAAATTCTCAAATTACAAGAGGCGTTGATGTATTAATCAGAAATGAGAGGACTATAAAAGTAATTATCTCAAATATATGGGATAGGAGAAAATGGCTTGCTGCATAAGAAAAATGCGTGAAATGACTAAAGAGTCCCCTAGTCGTCCAAGATATTAATCTCATTTTTCTGATTACCTGGAGAAAATACCCCCGAGCTCGAAGCGGAGTCCACTACGAATTCCAACATTTCTTCAAAAAATTCACAATCATCGAATCTCAGGTTCGGATTCAAGCTCGTATTTCCTTAACATTTGAAATTCAGTAATTTTTTCTTCTTATTTTGCAGCCTAAGAAAATAATCGAAACCCTAGTTCCTCCTTGCTTCCATAAATCTGGAAAGCCAATATTGAATTCCCAGATTTTATATGCATTTTCTATATTTCGATTATAACTCCGTTTGTTTGTCAGATATTTACCAAGATGACTCAAGACGTTGAGATGAAAGAGCAGTCCGCCCCCTCCAATTCCGTGCCCTCCACTGCTCCCTCCACTTTCCAGCGTAAGTACTTATAAATGCATTTTGATTTACTTTCTGGGGTAGCTAAATGTATTGATTTTTTATTTTATTTTTTTCTTTTCTCTCTTTAGAATTGAAGGAGATAATGTCCTTGATTGAGATGGGAGCCTATTCACGCGAGGTTCGGAGGATTGTTAGGGCGATTAGGTCCACGATTCAGTTGAGGAGGAAGTTCAAGGCTTCTGTGCTCTCTGCATTTCTCAATTTTGTGCTTGTGCCGGGATCTGAAGCGCATTCTCGCCTATCTTCTTACCTTCCCAAGGTGAACAAGACAGTTTTTTTTCGAATGAATAACTCTATTAAAATGGGGAACTGTAGTGTATGGATTGATTAAGTGATTGCTTATACAAGAATTCTCTATATGAGAGAATTAAGTGGAAGAAACAACTTTTGAAATTTACTGTATCTGAGTTGTACTTATTTTGCACTAACTTAGTTTACATGCGCTTAATAAATTGTCTACTGTTATGTGGTCATTTTTTCAATGTACTAGTTAATATTCAGAATCTCTTACTCTCATATGATATTACTTCTTTGTAGTAATTGTGTAAATGCTGACGAATTTAAGTGATAAAACAAGATTAATTTATTTTCTTGAGCTTCATTATCTTGAACAGGATTATATCATTAATATGGTGTTGCAAGAATAGTAGATTAAAGTAGTCGCCATTTCACATCGATTTATTGTATCATAAAAGATGATGTGGAAGTTTCCTTAGGTGGATGATATATTATTGTTACATCTCATGTATTATGTTCCATGTTTACAAAATTCAATGTAATTTGTAGGAGGATGAGCACGATATGGAAGTTGATACTGCATCATCGACAACTCAAGTTCCTGTAAAGCATTCCTTGCCAGAGCTTGAGATCTATTGCTATTTACTTGTTCTAATATTTCTGATTGATCAGAAGAGATACAGTGAGGTATAAGCTTTCCCATAGGCTTGCATATCATTAATGATGTCTGTAATGCTTATGAAACTATTTCTGAACTTTCTTTGTTGTTCTTCAGGCTAAAGCTTGTTCTTCAGCAGGCATTGCGCGGGTAAAGAATCTGAATAGGCGAACTGTTGATGTCATAGCAGCTAGACTCTACTTCTACTACTCTCTCAGCTATGAACTTACTGGTGATCTTGCTGAAATTCGTGGGTATGACTTATGTTTCTGCCAGTTCTAAGGTCCTTGCAATGCCTATGATGATCTGAGGATAACATGCATTTTGTATGTTTTGAAACAACTTGAGCAAAAGGGAACAAAAACAGTTGAATGTTATTTTCCCGCCTTTTCTTGCTCATAATTGGATTTCTTTTTTTTATGTTAATGTCTCATAGAGATCCTCATTTATTAACAGTAATCTTCTTGCTTTGCACCGGATTGCAACTTTGCGCCATGATGAGTTGGGACAGGTTTGTCACTCATTGACCAAGCATAAATTTGTTATCGTGGTGGTGTTCTCATACTCTGTGTATGCTAAAAATGCAGGAAACACTTCTTAATCTGCTGTTAAGGAATTACCTCCACTACAACCTATATGATCAAGCGGAGAAGCTGAGGTCAAAGGCTCCTCGTTTTGAAGCTCACTCAAATCAACAGGCAATCTTCAGCATAATGCTCCTTCAGTTGTTTACATCAACCTTTAAGAAATATGCTTCCTTTCCTTTTTCCTTGAAGGGTGACACATTTTTTTGTTCCTCACAATTTCTTTCTCATTTTTAGTCACTGTTTATTTTATCCTATTTTCTCTGTTCGGCAAGATCACTGTTTATTTCCATATTTGAGTTGAGATTGTTGCATACCCTTTATTTCTAGTTATAACGAGACATAAATATCAAATTTTGTTTGTAATATTATTACAGAGAGATGACAATAGTGGCATACCTCACAAGTCTTACATCTAAGAGGGAATTTATTTTCATCTTTTAGGGACTTTCACAGTTTAAAATATTAATAAGCTTTTAGGGTAGTAAGCATATGCTGTTGTTGTGTTTTGCCAATAACATTGGGCACTCCAGCTGTTGTGGTGACTCTTATATTTGACACTCTCTTATGCTGTTTTGGATTCAACTCTTGATAAATACTTGATATATCTGCATACTGGTTATAATGCTTCTGTCTGCTTTCTTCAGGCATGTGCGAGAATGTTGTTCTTCTATAACTTGGTTTCGTTCTTAATTCATCAACGTGACTAGTGCAGATTCAGCTTTTGAATATCTAGGTGTCAGCTCTTAATTCTGATTTTTTCTGCCATTTATTTCAGTTTTGCCGGTATCTCTTTTATCTTGGAAAGATCAGGACAATTCAGTTGGAGTACACTGATGCTAAAGAGTCCCTTCTCCAAGCTGCCAGGAAAGCACCTGTTTCTGCTCTTGGTTTCCGAGTTCAATGCAACAAGTGGGCTGTTATTGTCCGCTTACTACTGGGAGAGATTCCTGAGAGAACTGTTTTTATGCAGAAAGGGATGGAAAAAGCTTTGAGGCCATACTTTGAGCTTACAAATGTGAGTATGGTGTATTAAATTTGAAAACTTGTGCTTACAATTGATGAGTCCTAGATTTGATGATCCCACATTTGTCCTAGACTTAACTAGTTAACTTATTGATCTGATGGTTGCAGTCAACTTACTGGCTGGTGACAGAATAGATTTTACGATAAAATTCTGTAGCAAATCCTTGGCGTTGACATTATGCCTACAAAATCTTTTCAGATAAAGTTGCGTATTGTGTCCCGAGCCTCTTCATTTGACCTTTTCTAGTAATGTCTTCATTTTCAGGCTGTTCGGATTGGAGATCTGAAGCTGTTTAAAACTGTTGCTGAAAGGTTTGCTAGCACTTTTAGTGCAGACCGTACTAACAATTTAATTGTCAGGCTGCGCCATAATGTCATTAGAACTGGGCTCCGCAACATCAGTATCTCATACTCCCAGATCTCACTTGCTGATGTTGCTAAAAAGCTGAAATTGGATTCCGCAAACCCTGTTGCTGATGCTGAGAGTATTGTAGCCAAAGCAATTCGTGATGGTGCAATTGATGCCACACTAGATCACGCTAATGGCTGTATGATATCAAAGGAAACGGGGGATATCTACTCCACAAATGAGCCTCAAATTGCTTTCAACTCAAGAATTGCTTTCTGCCTAAATATGCATAATGAGGCAGTTCGTGCCCTTCGATTCCCTCCTAATTCCCACAAAGAGAAGGAAAGTGCAGAGAAGAGAAGGGAGAGACAACAGCAAGAGCAAGAGCTTGCTAAGCATATAGCTGAGGAGGATGATGATGAGTTCTAGTGATGAGAAACTGCAATTTGTTGGACTGAAGAATTCTCTCTTGCAGAGCTACACCATAACCGTCAAGAACATTTCATTTTCTCATAATGAGGGGGCAACTTCTCCACAGTGGATGTTTGCCTTCATGTCCGAATCTCATATGAGGTTCTGGTTTTATACTTGAGCATTTGTGGTTTTACTGTTTTGTATTAGAACTCATAATCCCCGTCTCTTCCTTTCGTTAAACACTAAAAATAAATTTCTTTATGAGCTCAAGGTTGATTCAAAATCATTGTTGTTTGATGAGGCTAATTATCAATTAATTTAATGGTGAAGGTACGACTGCTCAATGAGGGTATTTTTCCCCAATGTTTCAGCATCGATCGGTCTCTAGTGTATTGCCATGAAATGGCAATCTAAATCTTCCCATGTTTATTATTTTGATAGCAAATTCCTAGGCATTTGCTTCGTTTGAAGGTTTGAGATGTTGGAATTACACTGCAATTTCGATATTGTTTTGCCTGGATGGACAAAGTAATATTTGTGGAGAACTCAGTTTTATCCGTCACAATTGATTTGGTACTCAGTGAGTTTTGCCATAGGAGTTTACATTAGTCTCATTTTATTGTGGAACAAGTTTTCAGGTCTTTACCTGCTTCACTAGGAAAACATGAAAACAAGGATCTCCCAAGTATTACTTGGTGATAGAGGCGCTTCACTGGGTGAGAATTCATTTGGGAGTTATGGAGGGAGCGATGGCTGTAGTCTTGGTGAAGGTGGCAATGATGATGATAATCATGATCCATGTTACCATTCTCTGATGTTTTATCTATCTCAGCCGACATTCTGGATGGATTTTGCGTCAACTTCAGCAACGACTCCCTGACATGATTGGCTTGAATTGTTTCACTACCCCTTTTCTGTGACAACTATAAAGGGAGAAAAAATTTGAAATCTCGTATCAATAGAATCTTCAAAACAACGATTTTGAGTTACTTCGATCGAAACCAGACCTGTATGTCTAGTTGCATTGACATCGGTTATATCCAAGCCCAAAGTAATCGAAGCCGAATATATCAATTCATAATAAACCACGTGGAAAGAGGAGATAGGTAGTGGTGTGAGGGTGGAGATCATTTTAACTTATCAGCAAAAATGTACATGCATGTTGCTAACATGGTCCATTAGTCGCTGCCAGCTATACATGTACAATAAAACATGCTCCTCTATGAATAAAGTAGTAGAAGAGCAGATGCTTGAAAAGAAGAAAACACTGTAAAATATGCCAGAATGCAGTATTAGTTCCATTATTTTCCCTAACACGTGCACCTAGTGACATACTGACATTCGTCGAATGATTAAATAGAACTGCCTATTTTTAATATATATATTTTAAAACGAAGTTTTTTTTAACTTCTATGGATACCAAAACTCACATCTCGTGCAGTGGCGGATCCAAAGTTGGAGTTCAGTTAGGGCGGTCATTGACCATTGACCATTGATTGTCAATAGTCAATGACTCGTTACGACCGTAATAGCGAAATCGTTTATTAATAATTAATTAAATAATATTAGAAGTTCTTCAATCTATATGTAAATATACTACGACGTAAAAATCAAATATAATTCAATTTCCTAAATCCAATCTCCAAATCAATGCTTGCAAATTTCACTGTATCATAACATTTATATAATAAGCATAAATCAAATTAATCAATACTTGAACTAAATGGCAGGACTTGTTAACATACCTAGAAAATTACACAAAAAAGTATAACATTTTCCTTCTTGGAAAAATAAAATAATGTTTTGCCAAATTATTAGAGAACAGATTAAAACCATTAATCATTTCAATAGTTTTCATATCAAGATACCATTCTATTCTTAGTTCAATTCCACTGGTACAAAGAAAAATTGGTGTAAGCACAAGCATAGCAATGATCCAAAGTTTTTCCATTTAAAATACCTTAAAATCATTTAGATTCTAAACAAAAAATGGAACAAAAATAAACGAATCGAAACTCCCACCGAACCTAGAAGGCCAGAACATACAAACGACCCTTACAATCCCCCAATGAAATTTCCTTAAAACAAATAATAACGAAAAAAGCAGCACAAAAAGCTTCTACCCGTCGCTTCATATCAGCCTTCAGAGCAGTCAAAGCGACAACAAGAAGCCTGGGAAGTTGATCGAACTCCGCAACCTCAGTTTGCGGAGGCCAAACTCGTAGCCTGTGATTGAGAGAGTGGGAGACAACGGGACTCAGGAGGGGAGGTAGAAATTGTTTGAATTGCTTAGAAATTGTTTTACTGAAAATTGTAATTAATTGTGTTTGATTAGTATAATTTTTCACCTCAAAAACAAGGAAAAACCAATCACGTGAGGCTTCATTGGAAAAGAAATTCCATGAAATATTTTACCTATCAAAAATGGCAAAAAGTGGAAAGTTGAAAAATTTATTCCAAACTTCCATGGAAAATGGCACTTATCAAACAAGGCCTTAATGAATAACGGGCCATTGTTTTTTAAAGAAAAAGGGCCAACTAAAAAAAGGCCCAAGAAAAAAAAAAAGCCCCCAACTACTCATCTTCCCCAGTTCGGCAATTCCTTGTCTTCAGTCACAATGACTCTAAAAACTTCAACTACGTGTCTGTACCTAAAAATTCTAACAGAGCCCA
>CAIGRQ010150026.1:0-10027 GCA_903798375.1 Fraxinus sp. D2006-0159
ATAGAAAGGATGCCTATAAAAAAAAATGGGCCAGCAATTAGAATTGTTGGCTTTCTGGGCCTATCAATGAATGGGCTATTGAAAGTTTAAAAGTTTAAATTTATAAAGGAATTCGAGCAGACACAACATAAATGGTTTAAGTGCTATCTAACGAAAATAATAATTTCTGTTAGATTTTTGGTTAAAACAAAAAATTTTCCGTTAAAAAAGATGTTTCGCAGATAAAACATGGTTTTTCATTTTATAGGCATTTTATATATATAGAAGATATACACAACTCAACATGCTCTTTATAGTTATTACGTGCCAAAAAACTGATCTTGCCCTTTATTAGTATATAGTCATTATGATATTTGAACTCTCTTAGATATTATTCAAATCTTAATTAAATCAAATTTAGGGTATTTAATGAAGTTATTCAAAATTAACCTTTTCACTATGTCCGTTCCAAATCCAATTGAGTCACTCATGGCCCAAAATCTATCAAATTGTTAAAAACAACATATTAATCTCCTGTTTGAGTCCCATTTTTGCGAAAAATGAGTTTTGTAAAGTAATTTTTTAGAGAGTGAGGTTAAAAGTATGAAAAAGAATTAGGTTTACGTGTAAACTTATTTTATTGAGAATGTGTGGTTGAAAAAAAATTTGAAAAAAAATGAATTTTTAGAAAATATGACTCGAATAGTGGTTACGTTTCATTCTCAATGAAGTTATGGAGTTAGTTATATAAATTCAAAACTTGTTTGCTATTCTTTTTATTTTATTGCTAAGTGAATGAGGACTAGAACAACCTTATTATTCATATATGGAGAAATGAACTGAGAGTTGTGGATACATTGATGCCAGTTTTCACTCACACAAGGATAACATCAAGTATCAATTAGGATATGTGTTTACTCTCAATAATGGAATGGTTAGTTGAACAAGTTCAAAATAGGAAACAATGGCTGATTCCAAAACATAAGCCAAATACATCGTTGCTTCAAAAGTAATAAAGGAAGCTGCCTGAATCAAGAAGTTCATTAATGAGCTTGAAGTAGTTCCTAGCAATGTTGTCATATAACTCTGTATTGTAACAACAATGAAGCTATCATGCAAGTGAAGGAACCAATGTCTAATCAACAATCCAAAAATGTGTTAAGATGGTATCATCTCATCAAAGAGATCATACAAAGAAATAACGTGAAGATAGAACGAATTTTCATAAATGATAATATTGCAGATTCACTGACAAAGTCATTGCCCCCAACGGAAACATGATCGTCATATTGACTCTTTTAGTATAAAACACAATTTATTGGATTTAGTGCAAATGGGAGTTTGTAAGTGACATATTCAAGGTCCAATCAATTTTAGGTTATAAACACTTTAATTGATCAATTCATTTTATGGCGAATCTATTATTTTAATTAAATATTATTTTGACTGATTAAATTAATAAAGTCCGTAGATTCAATTTTTGATAAATTTTTAATCAAAAAAGATAGTGAGATATTAGTTATATAGAACCGAATCTTAAATTATTCGTGGTCATAAGTAATAACGAGATATGGGCTAATACATAGATCATTTCTCACTTATAAAGTGAGTAGCTGATGTCACAAACTAATATGGTGACATTTAAATAGACGATTGGATATTTTGTTAAGATAACAATATATTGATGAACTACAGTAGAGATTTTACATGGATAACTATCTCGGTATTAATGGTTAATCTCTAACGTTCGGTGACAAAATTGATCATTCAACTTGAGGTCATCATAATACCTTGTATGAGGAGTCATGTTTTGGTGATGTTGGATGTTACTCTATCAAGAGTCAATAATACGACATCATTCAGGTATGATAAGAATTATATGAAAATTTGGAATGATCGATAGAGATTGATACATTTTCATATCTTATAATCGATTTAATTATGTTGATGAATGGATTATAGTTTCACAATTTTTTTTCACTATTTCTCCAAGGTGTGATATTAGGTTGAATTTTAATATAATACTAATTCTCACCCTCTCTACTTTAGTTAGATTTTACTGATTGTAACTTAACACTTCAACAAATGAGGATTCTCCTTATTTTTTTATTGCTTCAATCTCTAATAATCAATTAAGCTAATAATCTCTTGTCAAAGTTCAATTCTCTCAAATGAGTGTTTGGGACTTAATCAAAATATGTAGTAATTAGTTTTTCATCTTTTGTACAGACTTCTCTCCATTAAGCTTACTAAATGACCCTTGTAGCGAACTTTCGATCGATAATTCCCAAGTCAGATGAGTATAGGGTACCAAATTTTTAGATACACTTGCAAGCTTAATCACTCGATTCATAAAAACTATAAAGAGGAGCTTCACAATAAGACAACACTTATTTTTTTCTATATTTTTTTATTATCCGTGCAATACCCCTTATTAACCACTCATTCTCAAAAATCGACCCCAAACTTAAGATTTTAAACTAATTTTCATCTTATTGGTCATAGATAATTCATACAAAATTTAGCACACATGGAATCCATATCTATCTCAATGTCTTCTACAACAACTCAATCACCCCCAAACTATCATAAAATTGGTGTAAAGACTTGTAATATAATGGTTGTTCAAGTTATGTATCTCAGGTCCATTATTTTCAACATACTCAATAATATGAATCAAAAAATTTCTTCACAATGCAAAATATAAATCTCGTGCTCAAAAATATCAAGTTCCACATAAATAAGTACAAACTAACTTAACATATAATTTATCCATAATTTATAGTCCAATTATATTTTTCAATATATACATCATCGTTAGCAGATTATCTAACTCACGCAAACATACTAAAATACATAAAAAGACGAAATAAAACTGAAGATTATATTTTTATTTTTATTTTTTTATCACACAAGCATGCACAAATAACAAAACACAAGACTCGATAAAAATCATACTCCCTAACTGGATACAAACATTGCCCTCAATGTCTAGAAATAGTGCAAGTAGTAAGAAAAAAAAAGTTAATGGCGGATAAGAGATAATAGACTCCCTGGTATTAGTATGTAGGTGCTAGATAGAATGGCATGAATGCTCCAGATCCGACTGGTCCACAATAGAGGTGGTGAAGGAGTGGACTGAGAGTAAATGTCTCTCAGCATAATATGCATTTGATCAATCTGTCTATGTGTGTCCTCAAATTGGCTGTACATGGCCTCACCTCTTGCATTCATGTCCTCCAATTTACTATATATAGCCTCATTTTTTATATGCATGTCATCAACCCGTACTGTGTATCTGTCTAAACATCTCCACATGAGGTCTTTCTATGCAAGGTTAATAGCTCAGTCGATAACCTGCTGATATCTTGATCTATACCCTACAACCTAGCATTCCTAGCACGCTCCCTGTCATCTCGTGTTTGCTCTGTGGCATATGAAGTGATCAACATCTACTCTATATGATGGAGCATCCTATTGATCTTTGTTAGACCCACAAACAACTGCCTCATAATTTGCAAATCAGGAGCTAACTCTAGTTGTGCAGGAGGTGGAATGTGATATCCACCCCGTTTTCCTCTTGGTCCTATGCTGCTCACCTCTCTATCTCTACTGTATAATGGACTACCCTGTATTGGCAGTCGACAATGGATTAATCAGGACTGGATTTCTTATAGATAACTCCCATGGTATGAGTCTAATACCTAACTCATGACATAAGATAGTAATGAGACTAGAGATGACTAAAGGTGGTGCGATGCGAGCTCGGATCGATGTTGTGCATAATGAGTTTATATAAGATCACAAGGGAGTCAGTCAGATATCAGTATTCAAATTCATTGTCAAGGAGCAGCTACACATTGTCTATCCCAAACAGCATCTGTGCAACAATCGACATGTTTGGATCTATCGACACGAGCACAATATTATTCATAGTCAGTCTGTAATAAGCTTTAATCACCTCGGCAAGATTAACATTATCCATTTATCTTGAACCCATGTCTGGTGTATGTATGGTGAATCAATTTATGACTTTGTGGTGTTTTACATGAATTTTGACACACACGTCAGTTTTGCATTGAATAGGTAGAGATTAATTTAGCATTGTGACTTTAAGGTAGTTTATAATTTCAACTCTGAAAGTCCAATCCTTAGGCTAAAGCAGATTATCCAACAAAGTTATTTACGAAAGTTTGTGTAGTTAAGCTTTATTTTGTTTGAAGACAAATAATTGTTCAAGTTTGGGGTGTTTAATAAGTGTACTTTATATACTTATCTGTGTCGTTGATTCGGACATAGTATCGATAATTGGAAAGAGGTTGGAGTCAATTGGATAGAATTGAAATATGGAGGATCAAGAAAATACGAAAAAATGAGCCAAAATTACTAAAGAATGAAATCCAGGGAACAAAGTGCAACAAATAGAAAAATGTATTACGGCACGCGCGTAGGTCAATTCTCTCAGATAGGTCCGAGGCGTTGTCTAATGGAAAACCCAATATTGACCCTTTTGCATCGATTATGTTGTGGAATTTCGATCTCAAACCTGAATAGACTATGCACATCTTAGAGTCCTTAAGAATGTTTAGATTATGACACTTCTTGAAATAATCTTTGAATCTTTCCTAAGCTTCTGAATATTTCTCGAGTTTTCTTTGCTAGAAAGTGTAGACTTCAATTTTGAGTTGATGGACTCGAAAAGGTGAGAAGAACTTCAAAATGAATTTCTGCACCATGTCATTCCATGAAACTATACTCCCTAGAGATTAGTGAGTTTACATAGTCTCGTAAATCGTTCTTTAAGGTGTGAAGGAATAAGCACAGTTGAAAAGTGTCAACAAACATGCTCTCATGACTAATCATGTCGCATGCTCTCGTGACTAATCATGTCACATAGCATCAAGAATGCTTGAATATATTCATGAGGATTTTCAGTTGATCTTTCAGAGAACCTGGTGTCATGGTGATTCAGAAATAAGTTGATAACATCATGTCTGATGTAGAAGTTAGCATGTCCAAATGGTGGATATATGATAGGTGGTTGCACAGGTGTAGAAATGGAATTTACATAATCCCTCACTAAAGCTTCTCCATCATTTTTTATTGTCCTAGCTGAGGTAGATGTAAGGGATTCTGAACCTGATTCGGATTTTTATTTTCTGTCATTTCCCTTGCTTCCCTCTGTTATCTTCTTCATTGTCTAAAAGTTTTTTTCGATTTCGGGATTCATTAGGAGAAACTCAATCTCGTTTCTTGCATAATTTCCCAAAAAGAGGAAAACAAGAGACTTAGTTCCTTCAATAACTAACCTAAAACAAGTAAAAACTTCAAATCTAAAAATAACTAATAAACTCAAATTAAATAAATTACTCATCGGCAACGACGTCAAAAACTTGTTCGTGCTAAAACGCAAGTGTATGGGATCATTGACAAGTAATACGAGATGAGTACGTGTATCGTCCCACAAGGAATAAAATTCAATCAACTGTACTAGTTTCTAATTAGATTCAAAGTAAATGAACAAAAAAATATTTATGGCTTGTATTTATTCTAAATTAATTTACAGAAGCTTATAAAATTCAAGTTTTGTATGTATATGGAATGAATGTATTGGATTACGAATCCACCTATTGTTATTTATTTCAATTCTCAATTACGTAGCTATTATCATTCATACATTCTTGATAATCGATAATGCTATTGTAATTAATTCTCGTTTCTAAGACTAATTTAATATATTCTAATCAGGAGATGATTCTATTTCTAATTCAAATTTGAATGAATAGAATGAATTCAATGTCACAGTTATTTCAAAGATTGCACATATAATAAACATTATTCCTAATATCTATAGCATGTATGTTAATCAAGCAATGTTATACACCTATTGTGGGCATCTCAGCACTACAACAAGCAACTATATATTTAATTGGTGATCAAGCAATCAAATAATCAAATTACTCATGTAAGATTAATCAAGAAAGACAAGAATTTAATTAACTAATTGTCTTAAATTAAAAAGGGTAATTATATTATCACCACAAAATTTATCAAGTGCACCACAATTTTTAATTTTTCTCTTATTTACTTAAACAGCCTTAACTAAAATTACATAATTCGGGGTTAATGTGCTTTCAATTAATCACGCCACGTTATAATTACACCACAAACCTAAACCTAATTTCTTCTTCTTCTTCTTCTTCTTCTTCTTCTTCTTCTTCTTCTTCTTCTTCTTCTTCTTCTTTTCTATAATTGCTAGAGATCATAAATAAACCGATCACTTCTTTTTGAAAAACTAATTTGCACTAATTATAAGTTTGAAGCTCAATTAAAAGTTGACTAACTACAAAATTATGAGAAAATTAGTATTAAAAAAAGGAATAAAATAAAAACCGTACCCAGATCTTTGAAATTCCCATCGCAATCCTCTAAATCCTTTAGGTTTCTTTAAACACTAATGACCCAGCCCAATTCCCTAAACAAAGCCCTATGTTGAAAACTAGATATTAAATTAAATTGGATTTGAGCATGCAAAGGTTTTGGGAAGAAAAGAGGATTGAGAGCAAAAAAATTATTTGGTCATTTGGTATAATATGCATGTATGGGTGAGTGAGTAGTAATTACTTTAAGTATCTCATCTTCTTTTATTAAGTTTCAAGATATTTCAATGAATATCTGAAATTAGAAATCAAGTTTATTGACAAAGAGATACAGACCATTTATTTGAAATCAAGTTTTCTTCTTCTTCTTTATATTCACCTTCTTTAAACAATAGTATGAATAAGAAGAAAGTCTTACCCATTTCTCTTGATAGTGTGGATGAGAAGAAATGGGTACAATTTTCTACTTCTTTTCGTGTCCAGTCCATATATCAATAGATGCACGCAACTTAAAAAAGTACACAGTTGAAAGAAGTGTCTAGAAGAAAACAAAAAGATAAAGTTTAGTTGTGATGTATTTATTAAAATCCATAATTCTTCTTTTTTATTATTTTTATTAAATTAGGTATATAATTTTAAATTTGTTTTGGTGTATTTATTGCAACTATATTTTAATTGTGGTGCGAATATAATGTGGTGCACTTAATAAATTTTATGGTGGTAATATAATTACCAAATTAAAAATAAAGAATAAAAGGTTTCATCTCCATCCAATAGATGAGAAGAAAATGCTGGTATGTTGTTATATAAATTATACAAAAAGATTTAGAAAAACATCATCCAGAATGGAAAACAGTGATTGGAAAGTGAAAACTCAATTTCTTTTTTCGTTAATCTTCATCCCGAACTTTAAATCTTCAATCTCTTTTGTTAATTGCTTTTGAATCTTGTGTTAGCCTGCTACTTATGATGAAAAATAGGGTTTTGATATGTTCTCATGCAGTCTCGTCGGCCCTTGTAGGTTAAATAGTATATTGAATTTAATTTCCATAAGAATATGATCAAATTAGGAAGTTGGGCCACTCAAGCCCATAAATGTCCCGCGCTCGCCATAAAGTTCATTATGCGCACGCTGTTCATTGGTTCTGCTCTTGGTAAATGGAAATCAAGCCTATGCGCTAGAGAATTGGTCTGTATGCGCATGTCGTTATCCATTTTTCTATTTTTTGTACTTTGGTCCCTGAATTTCATTCTTTAGTAATTATGGTTCTTTTTTTTTTCATATTGAGAACCTCCATATTCCAAATTCTTCTAATTGACTCCAACCTCTCTCCAATCATTGATACTATGTCCAAATCAACTATTAGCACATTACAATTTAGTCCCCAAACTTTGGATTAATTCCACTTTAGCTAACACCATTGTTCATCCAGATGCACCTAACAAACAAAATATATACAAAATTAAGGCTCAATTCATTTAAAATAACAATAATTGCTCTAGTTTAACGGTACAAATAAATGTATAAAAATGGCTATTGTGCCAATGGCGGCAGTATCATTTGTCCAAAAAAAAATATTTCAGGAGGTTTTCAAAGGAAAAGAGAGGTCATGGATGAAGGAAAGTGATAAAGAATTCAATCACGAGAAATTGACAAACTCTGATACCATGAACCAAAAAGTATTTTTAACTAAGTTGTAGATGTCAAATGATACAAGATAGGATAAACCACAATCGTAACCAATTTCTACAAGAGTAGACCCTCCTAAGTTTATTTGGCCTGGCTATGTAGACTTTGGATCTTTTAAGGGTAGGTGGAAGGTAGATGTTACAAGAACTTTCCTATACATATCCACATCGCATCCCTTCCCAAGACAAGAATATGAGAAACGGCTAAAATCCGCTGATATAGCGGTTTGAGAGAACCGATCAAAATTATACTACATCGATTTTGAGTGATTTTTAAACCATCCAAAACTCGTCTTCAAAAAAATTAGCAAGCACTGTTTTTTTCAACTCTTTATAAATGGTGCCACCTAAAATCAATCTAAACCAATGACAAAGAAGCAACTTACAAAAATACCCTTAAAATTAAGGGTCTTTTGAAAAATCATATGAAACATAATTTTGCAATTAAAAAAACTTTGTGAAATTAATTCACTTTTTTAATAGAAAAAGTGACACAATAAAAAAAGTGACATTGAAAAAGTGACTCACTGTTACTTTTTAAAGTTAACTGTCACTTTTTTATTAAAAAATGACATACAATGTCACTTTTATTTAAAAAAAAATTATGTTTGTCACTCAAAAAATGATATAAATTTTAAAGAAATGATAAAAAAAAGTAACAAACATTAAAAAAGTGATAAAAATTTAATAAAAATAGACAAACACTAAAAAAGTGACACAAATTCAAAAAAAGTGACAAGTTGGCAATTTTCATGTTGATATAACACAATTTAGTTATTATTTACCCGGTTGAGGCATGACAGAATACCTTGTCACCTTTCTAAAGTCCAAGTTAAACATCTCCGTAGCACTTCCAAAACATCTCACTTTCTTCATGAACCTCAACAGATTTATCGGTGGAAATAAATATAAAAAAGTGACATAAACTAAAAAAAAAAAGTAACACAAACTTTTTTTTTTTTTTTTTAAAAAAAAGCCGTAGTAGACTGATTTGTGTGAGAAACAAAAGATTTTTGAGGTTTTTTTTTCAGTGAGATACTTATCTAAAGACCTTTTCCTTTTGAACCCTCTCATGCCAATTTTAAAAAAGTGACAGAAGCATAAAAAAGTGAGAAACGCTCTTAAAATATTGTTAAGATACCACGAAAGATTAGACTTTGGATAGACTAAAAGCTCTTAAAGATCAAATTATATGCTTCCAATCTGATCTTTATGTTGAAAATGTCATAAGCCAACCAAGATCAGTCTAGATTGGGACGGGATTTGTAGACAAAACTTTCAATGCAATGTGAATTATGTGAAGATTTTACTTCAATTTGATTTGAGAGCATCTTCCATACTAATGTTAATTATTTTTAAAATTGATAAGTTAACTACAGATAGACAATGACATGATGTCGAAAAAATCTCCTCCAATGCGACGTGATAGGATTCCGTGGAATTGACATTTTAAAAAATAAAATAAACATAGTCTAAAGCATATAGAGGTTATGTTAGACACATTGAATCAAAAATTAATTCAATCAATCAAAAGAAAGAAAGAAAGAGAAAATTTCAAGAGAGAATTAAAATTAAAATTCATTAAACATTAATGTCATACAAATTAGAAGCCTATCTATTTGAATATCACATAGACTAGAATCCACAAAATGCATTTGAGATGATCTAGGATTCAATGTTTTAAAAAGTTAATATTCGTATTAAACTCAGTTGTGAACCTTTGTTGTAACTTTTTGAGATCCAATAACTGGATTTTATTCATTATCATCACCGGAGAGCAAATTTATAATGCAGAAAGGAGAACTATCCGACTAAACATTATATTTATTAACAAGTGACAAATTTAAAAAAAAAAAAAAAGGAACCAGCTCAGGTCTAACCCGACTCGGCTCGCTAAGGCCCGAGCCGAAAGCTCGGGTTGAGCTTAAATTTTTGGCTGAACTTTTGCTCAGCCGGGCTTGGGCCAAAAAAAATTTGAA
>CAIGRQ010150050.1:0-20978 GCA_903798375.1 Fraxinus sp. D2006-0159
ACAAAGTTCGATTCTTATAATTTCGTGTCTCGTCAAGTATGTACATGAATTTCACGAATTTCTGTTTACATATTACGTTATTTCACTTATTGAGATTCTCATCTCTTGTGAAATATGAAATTTGTTTTTATAGGTAATAAGTAATCAATGATTCGAGGCAGATGAAGATTAGACGAGCAAAGAACGGTGGCTAATGATTCAAATTATGTTATGGATTTAAGGATGTGGTTGAAATTTTGTGTTATCATTTTAGTTTTTGAAAGTTTTTAAGTTTGAAATATTTTTTATTGATTTGCTTAATTTTATGAAAAATTCTTATGTTTTCAATAAAGTAATATATTTTAGTTCAAGTTTTCGATTCGTTACATTAATCATCATTTTCATCTCTCTTTTTGTAAGTCACTGTGTGAGTCATATTAAGGTCTCGTTAAAGCTCAATAGTGGGTTGTGTTGAGGTTCCGTAAAGCTCAACATTGTATAAGGATTGATGTTCATTTTTAGTAAGTCGTCGGAAGCGTTATAAATGGTTGGATTGCACCATAAGTCAATCAATATAGTGAAAATGTATTGCTCGTGTCGGAGAGTTTGGTAACGAAAGACGTAGATCATTGTTTTAGATCGAACCTCCACAATTACATCGTTTGCATCATCACTCCCTTTTACTTATATCACTTTCATATTTGTGTTTATTATTTGAATTGATCTATTTTATCTTTACTTGCTTAAATTTATATTAATTTTTTGAAAATGTTTTTAAAACCAATTCACCCCTTTTTTGGTTAGTTATCCTTGGACTATCATTGGTTATGTGGAAGAGAGAAGATGGAGAGAAATGAATTTCAGAGTTTGGGATTAAATTGGATTGGGATGAAATGGGGTCGGATATATTATTATTATTATTAGTGAAATAAACACCTGATTTATGATTAAATAAACTTATTATTTGTTTTTTTTAACTATGATCTTCAAAACCGTGGTCTAGTTTAATTTTAAAGATGACAAAAAAAATTCGTTCAATCGAATATCCGTGGAGCCCCGCCCCATATGGGGCGGGGATTACCCACCTAACCGGGTAAACGGGAAGGGAAGGGACGGGGATGGGGACGAGGCGATGATTATTACCCCGAAGTGGGCCCCATTTAAAGTTAATTTCAAATTTAAATTTTTTATCGAACAAAAATAATAAATTTATCATCATTTTCAAAGAGAACATAAGTTGTTTTTAACAAATTAGTAAAAAAGTAATAATATTTACTAATTAAAGACATAAAAATAAAATAAAATAAAATAAAATAAAATAACATAAAATAAATGGGACAATAAATGAGGAAGGGTCCCGTCCCGATCCCGTTGTGTCCTGCTTTAACCGGTATGGGAATGAGATAAAGTAACAAAAATACCCGGCGAGACGGGAAGAAATGGTCGACCCGTCCCATACCCGCCTCGTAACCATCTCTATGTAAGTTCCACTTTATAGAATAGACAAAATCATTGTTCAACTTGATTTACATCAAAGAGTTTGAGAAGAAAAAGGAAATTTCCTTTTTCAATTAGAATCATTTTCTCTTGTAACTTTAGTCCTTCATCTTCTAATAATTGTCATTAAGTCTTCTTCATTTCAAAATTATTAATAATTGACCTAGTGCAAGTTTCTAGAGTTTGCAATTGAATTCCCAAACTTTTCAAATGTCAAATTTAACTTCCAAAACTTATGAATTTTTACCAAATGCTCCATTAATACTTTCAATTGATCACTTGCAATCTGAATAATCTCCAATTGCTTAGAAACAATTTCAATTAAGCTCCAAATTGCCTTTCTCACACTAATTCTATCCAAATTGGGATTTTTCTTACAATTTAGACAAATTAAGTAGATATTTGCTCAATTTGTATATAATTAAAAACGAATAAAAGTCGGGATATCGTAGCAACACAAGATTTAAAGCTGAGTCGTAGTTTAAACTAGTATGATTAGAAGTCCGGATTAGCAACGCTATATGGTTCATATTCAAGAAGTTTAACTACATGTCATCCATTCATAAAATAATTAGCTGTTGGAAAACAGATCGGACGGTGCTACAAGCTCCCACTGTCATATATATTTTAAAATTATTTGTCAACACACTTCAAGAATCAAGAAAGAATATTGTAAAAGCTTACGTCACACACACAGACCTCCGACTTCGATCTTCGATCTTTAGGAATGTTAATTTTCAATATCCATAAGATAACTGCGATTATGCCATCTATAAATATATGTATTTGTTGAAGAAATCTTTTGCTCTGACTCTCTCAAAAACAACTTTTTCTTCTTCACTTTGCAAAGTGTTTTTGTGATCCCAGAGAAATACATTCTCTCTCACGTACAAAGATCGAATCCCTTCTGGGAATTTCAAGTTTTCTCAACTCTTCTTAAACAGTCGGGTATGGCATTCTCAATACCACCAGGTTTCGTTTTCAAACCCACTGATCAAAAACTTATCAATCTTTACTTAAAAGCCAAAGCCATGGGATTCCCATTGCCATGCAATAGAATTCTTGATCGAAATCTATACGGGAAGAATGGTACCCCATGGATTGTTTTTTCCAACAATGATCCATGGGAAATTGTTGGGGATTCTGAAGTTGGTGTTTTGAAGAAGGAAATCTACGTGTTTACAAAGTTGGAAAAGATAGGTAGAAGGCATAATGTTAGGGTGGCCGGTTGTGGAACATGGGCTGGAAAATCTATGCCGAAGGATATCAAGAATTGCAAGGGTGAAGTCATTGGTGTCAAGAAGTCATTTACATTCAAAATGAATGGCGATTTGAAGCAAGACGAGATAAATATGAAGAAGGGTCGTTCGATAATGCACGAATATACATTGGCGGGAAGTTCTTTGAGGGGAGTGAATAACACGGATTATGCCATCTGTCGAATTTTATGGGATCAAGAAGATACTGATCTTGTGGTTCAATCTGGTTTTGGAAAAGTAGAAGACATTGATGAATCTCAAAAACGAAAATCAAGTTTTGAATGGCCGACTGAAAAAAGGGTCAGCATAGAAAAAGATTTAGACGATAAGGAGTTGAACTCTGAAGCTGCTACGAGTTGCCATGGCCCGTCGTCGGATATGTCTGACGAAGATTTTCCAAATTGGCTTGACCAAATGATTTCCTACGACCACATTGAGTCAAGTGACTTTTCATTTGGACATAATGTTGTTTAGTGCTGATCATTCGATTATGTTTTGTCTGGTTTTCTTGTGAAGATGTTTGAGACTTATGTTTGTTCTGAGGATTTGATGCAGTTTATTTTTAAGTCTTTTTAGTTTGAACCCTGTTAAAGTAACAATTAATTGTTTTTCCTTCAGAAGCAGATTTTTGAAATTAATTGGGATTTCAATGTGTTTGTATCAAATACTTATTTGAAATGCAAGCATGGTATATATAGGAGACAAGATATGACTAATAAATTGAATCTAGTACCTGTAATATGTAGTTGTACACCATTGTTTTTGTCAACCGCGGATTGCAAACCTGCGGCTGGCTTGAGGCAAACGGGGCCTCATACTGGCCGTGGTTTGCGGTCTACACAGATTTATTTTTTAAGGGAAAAATTAGAAAGTATGCCTATGTTTAAAATGCAATTCTAAATCAGATTTATGAAAGTTTAAGGTTAGAAAATCAGATTGTCTCATATTAGTACTTGATTTATAGTATCAAACTCGACTTTGGAAAATGATTTTTCATGACACTTTGAATATTGCTTTGAAGGTTTTCCTTAGCTTGCAAAGATAGTTTTTGCACCACATTTCATCCATCTTCCAAAATCTTATTTTTCCCTCTTATATATGGTATAACTTGCCTAAATTATCAGATTCAAACTTAACTAAAAGTACTTCAATCGCATCATCGGCTTTATTCACAAAATTAATGAAGTTGAAGGTTGTAAGCTAATTTCATCTTCTTTGAATGCCACCAATTCGTTTCACTCCTTCATGATTAATCCCTCACTTTCGACATGTTCTTGTTTAGTTGTTTAATCCTCGGGTTGATTACTGAAGATATCCTCCATAAGCATATTACTTGGCTCATCTAGAATTATTTGATCTTCAATTCTTTTCCTAATAAAATGATTTCAATTATATAGAGCAATTTGTCGTGCAAAAATAATAAACATTAATGTAATAATTGAAAAACTTTAAAGAAAAAACGAGTTAGATGCCTCTTTTTAAGATGTATACTTGACGCACCTATAACCATTTTCAATGTCCGTTTGGATTATTTGATATATCTATGATATAGTTCTCGAAAGGAGGTTCGAGATGACGTATACAATTTGTGGATTCGGCTAACATATGATCGTTGGAGATTTTTTAAAGTTAGCATGTTATCGAAATTCTTGAAATAATAGTTTGGAAAGACCTATTTTGACGAGTTGTAATATTTACTACGATTGATCGTTTCGCGCATCGTTAATGACGTGAAAAACTAAACCGTAAGCACTTTAAAATGATATTAAGAATACAATATTTGAACTTCATTTGGCATCACGTAATGACCTAAAAAAGGAAAAAAAAAATTATCCAAAAGTTGGAGGTCACGTCACCCGTGCCACCCCTTGCGTCCGTCACTGATGGCGAAGATATCTCCTATAAACATGTCGTCGTCGTCATCATCATCATCATCATCATCATCATCATCTTCTTCTTCATATAAATCATTGAAGATATTTTTCCTTACTTTCTCTAGAGTTGTCACTAACTAGCAATTTTTTGTATAATGTAATGCCCCACAATATTCACAAGTCGGTTTCCTTTCAATTGTTCAATATTACTTTGCAAATCATCTTATTTGTCATAATGAGAAAAGGAGGAAATTGAAATTGTTGATATATGGTTGATTATAACATTTAAGTATAGATTATAACAAACAAGTTAATCTTGTTTACTAACAAGTTGAATTCAAGCGATTATAGTTCTTCAACGCATACGATAAAAAATTGATCAATGGTCGTCAAAAGATAAAAAAAATTATCATTACAAATCGGACTCATGAAGAAGGTCAAGATCGAAGTCATATTCAAAAACTTAAGAGCCAAACTTCGAAGCAAGATCAAAGACTTGATTTCTTAGCTAAAGTATAAAGGCACTTATAACACTTTGATATACTGAATGCTTAAAATCAAAATCCTTCCAGACATTAAAAACAATTTTGCGCATTAAAAATCATTCTAATTCAATATTTTTGATCAAATATAAATAGACTTTTAAAATGATATTTGAATTTGAAAAATATCTTTTATCTGAAAAAGTTCATTAAAAATACTTTCCAAAAGTTCATGCCCTTTAAAACTGATGTAGATCGAGTCTACAACATACAAACAATCAGATTGTACCTTAAGAAAACTCGAATGCCGACCCTCCAAATGTTCCAAATACGCAAGTGCATGTTCCTCCACACTAACCTCATCAAAAACCTACGAATTGGATTAAATGGGGGCCAAAACGTAAAAAGACCAAAATTGTCGGGTGGTCGACCGGGAGAGGCAGTTGATCGGAAGTTTCCAACGATACAAAATTTGATCGTTCTGACCTCTGATCTTTATTATACAAACATCTATATTGTTCATCAGAATAAGAGGTGGTCGATCGGGCTAGTCATTCGAACTCCTAGATTTTTGTAACGTTTTGAACTCTATATAAAAAATTTTGATTTCTTTAAATTTACATTTGTATTCATTTAATTTATTTATTTATATAAAAAACTTTGATTGATTCAAACTCTTTAATCATCATTTTCATCTCTCTTTTTGTACTTAATTATTTCTATTACTCATAAAAGAGAGACATTTTGAAGAAAATCTTTGAACTTACATTGCATATATTTCTTCTACTATTTCATAAATGAAAACTTTAATTGATTGAATCAAACTTGCAAAATCATCATATTCATCAAAGTTTCTCATCTCTTTCTTGGTACTTAATTTATTGCAATCATTCACTAAAAGAGATATATATCTTTTGAGAAGATTTTTGAACTTATATTATATTTATTTCTTTTTCATCTTCTCATTGAAATTTTTTGATTGATAGAATCAAATTTATAATTATTATATATATCAAAGTTTTTCATCTAACACTTGAACTATTATTTATTGCTATTCATTGAAGTGTTAACCTATCTTAGTATTTAACTTGTTTGCATTATTTATCAAGAGGGAAATTCCATTGTAAAATCACTTTGATAAAGTGTGAGTCGTATTGAAATTCCATAAAGAACAACATTTTACAAGAATCGATACTCCTTGTTGTCAGTCATCATGTGAGTCATATTGAGGTCCCGTAAAGTTCAACGGTTTGGGTCATACTGAGATGCCATTAAAGCCCAATAGTAGGTCGTGTTGATGTCCCTTAAAGCTCAACATTGTATAAAGATTGGTACTCCTTGTTCGTAAGTCATCGGAAGCATTATAAATGGTTAGATTGCACCATAAGTTAATCAATATAGTGAAAATGCATTGCTCGTGTCGGAGAGCTTGATAATGAATGACGTAGATCACTGCCTTAGATCGAATCTCCACAACTACATCGTTTGCATCATCTCTCCCTTTTACTTATCACTTTCATTTTGTACTTATTATTTGAATTGATCTATTTAATCTTTACTTGAATTTATATTAATTTTTTGAAATTTTTTTTAAAACCAATTCACCCATATCTTGGTTAGTTATCCTTCAACTATCATTGGTTAGGTGGAGAGAGTGAGAAAAGATAAGATGGAGAGATATGAATTTTAGAGTTTGGAATTAAATTGGATTGGATTGGGATGAGATGGGGTCGGATATATTTTATATTATTATTGTTGTTATTATGAACGTTAATAGTGAAATTATAACCTGATTTAAATAAACTTATTATTTGATTTTTTAACTATGATCTTCAAAACCCCGGTCTAGTGTAATTTCCACTTTATAGAATAAGATTTAGACAAAATCATTGTTCAACTTGATTTATGATAAGTGTATTTTATACACTTATTCGGGCTTTAAAATATTGACATTTCGTAACTTTTTTTAATGGAATTATAGCCTAATTTATTATATAATGTGTTATTAGGTGAAACTCAGTGAATGGAAGTGAAATTGAAAGAAAGAAAGAAACGAAAAAGTGCAGGATCTAAAGTTAGGGGGCTAAAGCACAAATACTCAAAAGTTGTGTCGAAACTCACGATGAAGTTTTGATAATGCTAGGGGTCAAATAGATACAATTTTCAAGCCTTAACCCCAAAACGAGAGGAGGGTGATTTCAAGGATGGTAGCCCCTCTCTTCAAAACCGTGGCCGATAATTTCCCAACTTTTTGTTTTTTCAACAGCCCTTGTGATGATGATGATCCCCCATTAATTTCCATTCCTCCGAAACTTAATCCTTAATCTTTAATCTTTTTATTTTTTATTTTTAGGAAGCACAAATAAAAAAATTGAATTGAATTTATAAAAAAATAAAAAGTTTTGGATATTGAAATTGCAATTATTCCTTTTTAATTTTGATATTTATTTTTATTGTTTTGGAGATTTTTCTCACAAAAGATTTTAAGCAAGGAATTTTCTGCGATTTTCAATAGATGGAGAAATATATCGTAAATGAAAAGGTTTGTTCAACAGGTCATTTTGCAATCATATATGGAAACTAAATGGACAAAAGCAAGATACAAAAAATGAAAACTGAGTGGCCATTTTCATTCTCGCTCCGTTGTGGTACTCTGGAGGTAGGTTGGAGAAGATTTTATCAAAGTAGAAATCCTCTGATGAAATCAAACTTTTAGGTTGAGTTGTGCACAACAAAAAATCCATGGCTTATGGCCTAAAAGTGCTAGCACACAACTGGTAAAAAATTTGAATAATGCTATTTATAGTAAACGATTATTGTAGCCATCCTATGTAGCATATATCTAATTATTTAACCATCCATTGTGAGCAATATTAATTAAAAAAAAAAAGTGATTAGATATATGTTACAAATGATGACTAAGATGTTCGCTTACTATAAATAGCATTACTCAAAAAATTTAGTGTCTCAAATCATTGTCCATATATATCATGCAATGAGAATGAGTTAGGTCATGATTAGTTCTTACAATCCTGCATAAAAGTGTTCATCCGTGGGGAAGAGAAATGGAAATAAAAGCAAGGCAAGGATGGTGCTCAAGATTCAATCTCATTTTACATTCCTATCATTAGTCTATCTCTTCTAATTGATCATTGAAAAAACATCATTGAGAATGAATACTCTGCAGTGTTTTACACCACCACCTGCGTTATTTCTGATTCATTGTCTCTGTGTGAAGGAATCTCATTTGCATAATCAAGAAATTCGCGATGTCAAATGCCTAGGTGGAGGTTGAAAAATTCAATGAAAAGAATGATTTCTGCTTGTGGTAGATGAAGATGGCCCGGGAAATCTTGGTCTAGATGAGGCTTTGAAGGGTGAGGCTGGTTTGCCGACTGTGCTGACAGCGACTGAGAAGGCAGATATCATATTATGAAGAAACCCAAGACCGCCATAATCTTGAACCTAGAGGATCAAATGCCGCACCAGGTGTTAATGATCAAAACTGCCTCAGAAATATGGCATAAGTTGGAAGAAATTTACACGGTTGAGTCTCTGCGCTGCCCAATAGAATTTACTTAAAGCAAAAGTTCTTCGGTTCTTGGATGGACGAGGGAATGCTTTTAGATGATAGTATAGATTCTTTCACAAAATTGGTGCTGGATTTGGAGAGCATTGAAGCGGAAATTGAGTAGAAAGATCAAGCTGTACAGCAAGGACACTCTTAAATTGCAGGGTGTGATTGGAGAAATTCATGCCAAAGAACTATATTTGAAAGCAGAATTGAAATAAATTTAATCAGGAGAAGGGTTAATGCCATGAGGTAGACCTCAAAAGAAAAATGAAAATTTTCTAAAGGAATTTCTAGATCGAAATCAAGAGGGAAGCAGAACAAGAAGTTCTATACATGCCAATATGGAAGAGCACTTGAGAAAGATTGCCCACAAAACAAGAACAAAGGTAAAGAGGTTGAAAAGGGAAATGAGGACAACATTGCAAATATCTCTGGAGAAAGGTTGCATCAGAAAGACTCGTCAACCAAATTTAGATCATGGATTCTGGTAGTAGTTTTCACGTGCCTAAATAAAACTTCGGTTCACTGATTTATTTAGGCCTTTTAGATGGGGGAAGTTGGTATTGGTAAATGATGAATTGTGAAAAGTGCCTCAAGCATTGATCAACATTGGTGAGCAAAGGGAATCAGGTGGCTGGGGATATAGTGAATAAAAAACAACCTGGAAGGGAGATGAATTCACACATAAATTTACACTCAAACAGATGAATCAGCATAAACAAATCTTGATACCTACAAACCTCCACTAGGGAGAAACAAAGAAGAGCCACGAGACCTCCAACAAGGTATGGATATGCTGATCTGGTCCAACTTTTTATTAACATTAGCAAGTGATCTGAATGAACCAGAACCAACAAGCTATGAACATTCTGTGTACTATGAAAATTCTTGTAAGTGAATTCACCTATGAAAAACAAAACTTTGGAAGTTGGTTGATAGATCCAGGATCAGAAAGTAGTAGGTTGTAGGTGGTTATTCTAGGTGAAAGAAGGGACACCAGGTCATGAAACGCCTAGTTACAAGGCTAGGCTTGTGCTAAGAGAATTCACCCAAGTGGAGGGAGTGGATTATCTTAGAATTTATTCACCTGACTTCTTGTTGTCAATGGTAGGTAGCTCAAATGGACATGGAGTTTGGAGCAAATGGATATCACTACTGCTTTTCTCCATGGTGAACTAAAATAATGGATCTTCACAGAGCAGCCACCAGGGTACAATACAGCAAAAAGTGAAGGTAAGGTGACTCTTAAAAAGTCCATGGTCCAGACTAAAACAGTCTCACATGCAATGGTACAAGAGGTTCTCCAGTGTTTTATGCTGAAAATTGAGTTTAAAAGGAGCATCTGTGACTCTTGTTGTGTACTATAAAGCATATCTGCAAAAGTGAGCATCTACTTATTGCCTTATGTAGACGATATACTCATTGCAATCCAATGTTCAATAGAAATTTCAAAACTAAAGGTTCAACTGAAGTTTGATTTTGAAATAAAAGATCTGGGACAAGCCAAGAAAATCTTGTGGACGGAGATAAAGAGGGTAAACTTGAAGTAAATGACTATATATCAATGGAGCTATTTTCAGAAAGTTACCAACACCGAAAGAGCTGTATTTTGTTTGGCGTACCTTAAGTAATCTACGCTTTAATAAGTGAAACCATGCCTATGACTTCAATAGCTCCAACTACCAGATCGTTTTTTTGTTTCCTGTAACAACCCACATTTCACTCCAAACTGTATTCCCAACCGCCTGATTCGCTTTATTCACAAATGCTGATCAATGCTTTTGGCACTTTTCACCCACCAGTGGATGTGTTTCTTCGTACCAACTGTGGCGGAGTATGTGCTGATATTGAACTCAGAAACCAAGAGAGGAGGGCAGCTGACAGTTCTCTCTATGAACCCATCCAAGTCGAGTCCAATGAGCGCAGCTGAAACTTGCTCCAAAATCAGAAAATTAATTGATTCAGATGTGTTGATATGCCGGTGTACAACATATTGTAGGGAAGGTGGCACCTTTCTATCCTGTTTTCCTGGTCGTTTGTGGTTCAATGACACGAAAGAAAATGGTTGTACAACTATAACTGCATGCCCGTTTCTTATATGTACTATAACTGCATTTCAATTAAGAATTTGACACACATACATTGAAATTCCAAATAATTGCAAAAATCTGCTTCTGAAGCAAAAACGATTAATTGTTGGGTTCAAACTAAAAACACTGAAAAATATTATGCGAACAACATAATTCTTATTTCGCAGGGTTCAGACAACTTTACAAGAAAATCAGACAATTGATCCTACAACTAAATTCATCACAGCATGAATAATCGAATCAGCACTATACAACATTATGTCCAAATGAAAAGTCATTTTACTCAGTGTCGTCGCAGGAAATAATTTGGTCAAGCCAATTTGAAAAATCTTCATTGGACATATCCAACGACGTGCCATGGCAACTCGTAGCAGCTTCAAATTTCAACTCGTTATCGTCTAAATCCTTTTCTATGCAAACCCTCTTTTCAGCTGGCCATTCAAAACTTGATTTTCGTTTTCGAGATTCATCAGTGTCTTCTACTTTTCCAAAACCAGATTGAACCACAAGATCAGTCTCTTCTTGATCCCAAGAAATTCGACAAATGGCATAATCCGTGTTATCCACTCCATACAAAGAACTTCCCGCCAATGTATATTCGTGCATTATCCAACGACCCTTCTTCATATTTATCTCGTCTTGCTTCAAATCGCCATTCATTGTGAATGTAAATGACTTCTTGACACCAATGACTTCACCCTTGCAATTCTTGATATCCTTCGGCTTAGATTTTCCAGCCCATGTTCCACAACCGGCCACCCTAACAATATGCCTTCCACCTATCTTTTCCAACTTCGTAAACACGTAGATTTCCTTCTTCAAAACACCAACTTCAGAATCCCCAACAATTTCCCATGGATCATTGTTGGAAAAAACAATCCATGGGGTACCATTCTTCCTGTATAGATTTCGATCAAGAATTCTATTGCATGGCAATGGGAATCCCATAGCTTTGGGTTTTAAGTAAAGATTGATAAGTTTTTGATCAGTGGGTTTGAAAACGAAACCTGGTGGTATTGAGAATGCCATACGAACCTTGTACGTGAGAAATTCCCAGAAGGGATTCGAACCTTGTACGTGAGAGAGAGTGTATTTCTCTGGGATCACAAAAACACTTTGCAAAGTGAAGAAAAAAAAGTTGTTTTTGAGACTGTCAGAGCACTTTATTTCTTCAACAAATACATATTTATAGATGACATAATCGCCGTATCACATGGATATTGGTTTCACCACGAAATAGGCCAAGTAGCATTGCTAAAGATCGAAATTCTGCAATGAGAAGGAACATCATAGTGGTAGGTCTGTGAGTAGGGGTGGACGCAGAGGTTTAAAGTTACGGAGTACAATTGAACTTGCAAAAAAGTTGAGAGAAATTTTACAATTAAAAATTTACGTCCAAAAAAATCATGTCTCATATAATTTTGTATCCAAAAATTTACATGGAATATGACTTTTTCGGATGTAAAATTCAAATTTTTTTGATGTAATATTCCTTATAAGACTTCCTAATAAAATGATGAAAATTAAATTGAAAAATTTGTATCGCAAAAATAATAAATGTTAATAAAATAATTGAATTTATTTAAAGAAAGTGTGAGTTAGACATCTTTCTTTAAAATTAACGTTTGACGCATCTTTAACTATTTTTAATATTTGTTTGGACTATTCGGTATGCCTATAATGTAGTACTCGAAATAAGTTTTGAAATGACATAAGCAATTTGTAAATTCATTAGCATACGATCATCGAATAATTTTTAAAGTTAGAATGTTATGGAAATTTTCGAAATGCTAATTTTGAACGGCCTACTTTGACAAGTCGTAATATTTGCGACGATTGATAGTTTCATACGCCATTTACTACGTAAAAAAGTAGATCGTGAGCACTTCGAAATGATATTAGGAATGTAATATTTCGATTTCATTTTACATCCCAACTTCGAAAATTGAAATATAAACATAAAATATTTAATTGTGAAAAAAAAAAAAATTTGGAAGCAATTGAGGGGGGGCACTTGCCCCCCTAAGTCACCCCCTAGGTTCGCCCATGATCTCACAAGCTGGTCGTAGATAGGACCTCTGAGGATAGGATAAACTGATACTACCTCTGATCTTTGGGTATTACTAATATCTTCGAAATACACTCTTTCACAAACAAGCCTTTTATAGGCTGCATTTGCCGCGATGCATAGGAAAATGGAATAAAAACCTCGAATCAATAAAATGTATTGTGAGGAAATAATCTACGAAACTCACCACATGACCACATTGAAGGAAAACAATAATCCTCCGACCAAACCAAACCGCTGATGCAAGGAAATAAGACCCTTCCAACCTTTTTCTCCATAAGAAAGGTCAACTATTAACCGATAATTATTTTTCCTCATTTAAGAAAAATCGACATTTCTCACCATCATGCTCCCCTATGAAGTAATTGTGTAATAGCTCTGGCATGCCAAATGTAACATTGTGTTGCTCAGCCAATATATGATTTGCCTCACAACTTGCACAAACTGGTGTTGGCTATGTACTAGATCGAGATGTATTATCTAATTTTTTGTAAGCACCTCCATCTCGCTGCTAGTACTGTTACTGCATCGATATTATGCACACATACTAATTTCCATGAAGTACCCATGTCGGTCGGCCACATAGACAAACTCTTTGCTATCATCTCATATAGCTCATGAGCCTCATCAATATATATCTTCATTATTGATCCACCCACTAAAGCATCTATCATATTTTTGTATTCTTCGTGTAATCCATAATAGAAGATAAATATACATGAGCTTGCTTTAGAATGTCTAGATTTGGACACTTTCTAAATAAGCCATTGAACCTCTCCCATGCCTCTGGATAGCTCTCGAGGTCCTTTTAAGGTGTGGGCTTCATTTTAGATTTGATGGACTCGAGATGGCGAGAAGAACTTCATGGTGAACTTTTGCATCATATCATGTCATGACACAATGCTCGCAACATGTCATTAGTAGAGCCATTCCTTGTGCCATCCTTTAAGGTGTGAAGGAATTAACGTATTTTAAAGGCATCTATGACAACCTTTCATGACTAATAACTTCACACAACTTTAGAAAAGCTCCTATATGTTCATGTGGATTTTCTGTAGCTCTTCCAAAGAACATGATATCCTAATGATTCTGAAAAATATTAATGACATCTAGTCCAAGGTGGAAGTTAGCTAGTCCAAAATGAGAGTAGATGATAGCATGTTGTACATGAGCGGGCATTGGATTCACATAATCCCGATCAACATAGGGGCTTCATCGACCATAAACCTCTGTTGAACTGGCTACTATAGTTAAAGTGGATCATGGACCTGATTCTAATTGAGATTTTGATTATTAGCCATTTCTCTTGTTATTTCTTGTTCTCCCTTGCACTGTTTGAAGGTTCTTTCAATCGCATATAGCTCATGAGCCTCATAGCTCTCGAGGTCCTTTTGCTTAAAGGCATGTGCTTCATTCCGAATTGGATGGACTCAAGATAGCGAGAAGAACTTTATGGTGAATTTTTGCACCATTTCATTCCACGACACAACGCTCCCGTCAAGTAACAGTAGCACCATTCTCTTGCACCATTCTTCAAGGTGTGAGGAAATAAACCCATTCGAAAGGCATCTACTATCTCCTTTCATGATTAATAACTTCACACAACACTAGAAAAGCTCTTACATGCTCATGTGGATTTTCTGTAGCTTTTCTAATGAACTTGATGACCTGATGATTCTGCAGAAGGTTAATGACATCTAGTCGAAGGTGGAAGTTAGCTTGTCCAAAATAAGAGTAGATGATAGCAGGTTGTACAGGTGCAAGCATTGGATTCACATTATCCTAACCAATATATAGGTTTCATCAGCGATTTCGCTTTGTTGAATTGGGTGCTATAGTTGAAGTTCTGGACCTAATTTTGATCAAGATTTTGACTATCAGCTAAATTCTTGCTATTTTCTGTTCTCCTCTCACTTTTTGAAGGTTCTTTTGATCTTGGGATCTAATGGAGTGAGTCGATCTCTTCATAATCTTGCATAAACTGGCAAGCTCCTGAGAAGAACAAAAAAAACAAGAGAATTTAGGTAGAGTAATGAATAGCCTAAAACAGGTAGAGTAATGAATAGTCTAAAACAAAATAAAATTTAATTTAATATAAGCTAATAAACTACAATTAAACAAAATCATTCTCTAGCAATGACGCCAAAAATTTGTTCAAATAAAACCTGCAAGTGTACGGGATTGTTGACAAGTAAGAAGGTGGTGAGTTGAGTTATCGTCCCGTAAAGAATAACTGTTAACTATAGAGTACCATTTTCTACGAAATTCGACCTATGTAATACAAAAAAGCTAGTTATTTTGTAATTATTCTATCTTAGCTAAGAATTATAAAAGATTGTTTTTATCAAATAATGAGATGGATGCATTGGATTTTAGAATTCACCTATTGATTTCTATTTCCAATTCTCGACTTATGTAAGTTAGTGTTATTCATGTGTTTGTGACAATCTCATTCATTGATATCTAATATTCTTTTCCAAGATATATTCAACATATCCTTAGCACGATCCGACCTTATTTCTAGTTCGAATTCACATGCAAAGCAAGCATTCAATCACACGATTATCACACGTGATTGTACACACCCTAGATATTATTCCTAATACCTAGTACCTCCCTGGCAAATATGCAGTGTGTTCAGTATATTGTGAGTCTCCCAACACCACATATAAAAAAACAAGTTATCCAATTGGTAGCTAAAAAATCAAATAATACAATACTCATGCATATTTAATCACAAAAACAAGAAATAATTAAAATACAATATGTCTTGAATAGGAGTATAACCCAAAAGGCTTCATCATCAATCCAATACACAATAGAAGTTCAGCCTAACATAATTGTATCTAAATTAAACAAAAAGTTAAGAAAAGGCATAAACCAATTCAAAGAATAAATGTTTCTCTTGAGAAATAAGTTTCTTGCAATTTTCTTTCAATTTGAGATTTGAATCTTCAATTTCATGTATTAATTCTCTCTAAAGCTCTTGTTCAGTGTCACTTCAATGACAGAATAATTGTTCTTCACGTTTTGGACCTTGATTAGGTTATGAGAGATTCTAAAGATATCATTACATACGTAGTCGAACCAAGAAAAAGGAAACAAAATCATCCTCCCAGAAATCAACTAAGTGTGCACCTCCAAGGATCTGGGGTGCATGTCCCTAAGGAGAATTTTGGCTTCAGACAAGCGTATAGAGCAGTCAGGCGTGCACCGAAAATTTGTACTAGGAGAGCGCCTAGTTATGTCATGAGCAGCCATCATTATTTTTGTTATGACCTTCTCTCATGATAGCCGATTGAGGCGATTCAAAGTACATCAAAAAGCTAACTCAGAAGGTTATAATTCTTTGGGTATATCATTTTTCCAATTCGAATGTTTTTTATGCCAAAAATGGGTCTCAATCTGAGACTGAAAATTCGGAGCATAACTTTTTCGACTAGAAATTGATGTGTGATAATATTTTGACTATATTTCACCACTTCCACTTCTTTTCTCATCCAATCGACCCCTAGCACATCTCCAATCTACATCTTGAGGTCTGACACAACTTTTGAGTATTTTCACTTTAGTCCCCGAACTTTGAATCTCTTACAATTTAGCCCTTTTTTCCAATTTCGGCAGTTTCATCAATTTGTATTTAACAAAAACTATACACATAATTAAACCATAATTCATCAAAATAACCAATAAATATTAACGTTAACTTAAAAGCTCGAATAAGTGTAAAAATACACTTATCATTGTACATGTTCTTCCAAGTTATCACTGTAGATTACGTTGTCGTCTAATTATAACGTCACAAAATCATCCAAAAACATGTGGAAGTAATGATTCATTATTGTTCAAAACGTTGTAAAATCATGTATGATACCCTAAATTTGAATACTCTATATCTGGTTCCCACTATAGTTTTTGCTTTATCCCGTTCCTTGATCCGAACTTGCTAGTACTCGGACTTTAGATCAATATTTGTATAATACATCACCTTTTTTGATTAAATGGTCAAAATAATCCACCACCAGAGGAATAAGATAATTGTTCTTTATAGTGATCTCGTGCAATGCTCGATAATCACATCACATTTGGAGATAACCATCGAACTTTCTCTAAAATAACACAGAGCTCCATATGGTGATTTTTCAGGCACGATAATCCTATCTTTTATTATTTCTCTCGATTTTTTGAGCTTCTCAAGCTTAGGGTAGGACATAAGATAGGGTGCCCTGGCTCTTTGATCTTCTCAAATTCCAGGATAAGCCTCCTGACAGATTTTAGAATAAGACCAATCACCTCTTTGATCTCCTCTAATCAAAGGGTGAACAAAAATGGTCATTTTTCTTGGAGTGCTTACTAAATTACATGGTTGAGATGCTTTTGTCATCCATCATTCTAAGCTATGTAGGGATTACACACGGCTTATCATTACTAATGAATCAGAGTGTGGCAACACTGCTATTTTTGTATTCTGAATGAACTTCAATCCCAAAATAAGTTTGAAGTCATCCACCTAAACCAAACAAATTAGTTATTCCTTCAAAAAGACCAGAGTTGATTGACACGAATTTGGCTACTCCAACAATCAATTGAGCAATTGAGTTGATTGCCATGACATTCCCATTACCTACTGTAGCCATATCTATCATAGCCCTGATTGGCTTTTCATTACTTTACACATCGATGTGCATTAGCCTATAGCCCTACAAATACGGGGTTTATTGTTCTTCTTTTACCTCATTTTAGGGAACATCGTCCTTTTCAGTTACTGATACGATATTGTGTTGCACTATTATGAGATTACATCATTCACTTCCTCATTCTCATCCTTTTCGAAGTCAGTTTTATAGTGACTACTAGCTTGTGAGGTAGCTTTCTTTGAACTCGACGCACCACTTGTTAGTTGACAATATGTCTTCTTTGCGGACAAATTGCCACTCGATGAGGTTCTTCACATAGAAAGAACACAATATTAGGAGTAGTATTATATCTACCCTCCAATGTCTTTCCTTTATTCTAGTTATTACTTTGGCTACCTTGATAATTGCTAGAACTACTACTTTGAATGTTGTTGTAACAGGAGCCTCGATAGCCTTCTCATTTATGTTGGGAGTATCATTTTTCCTCATTTAACCTAGAGCTAAGCTTGAAAGGTCTATTTCCTTTCCCCCACTAGATTAGTTATTCTCTTGTGGCCGATTTTTTGGGTTTAGGTTGATAGTCCATTAGACATTCGGCGGTTCCCATTCTACACTCAAATCAGCTACCTTGTATCTTTGAAGCACTCTGTAAGTCGACAGATTTAGCTTCTCATGAATGTGATCTGACATGTCTTGAATATTCAGCATATACCATGAAAAAAGTACTCTTTGATGGAGCTTATTTTCAACTTCCATAGTACTCATCAAGCCTGATATTCCATTTTTTTCAGGAAGATCTGATCATCTTTTTGAGAAAATCCTAAAAATCTATTCCGACCTTGTTGGCCTGAATATCAGAATATTTTGTCTGCCACCATAGGTTTGCATTTCCACCTAGATACATTGTAGATATCGTCAGTTTTGTCTTCAATAGTAGCTGCAATAAAGTATTGTTCCATGTCAACAGGAAGTTCTCGACTTTCTTTCAATAGCGTACCTCTCCATTGGTGCACGATTTCGATATTCTTAGCCTAGGTACATACTCTTGTGTAGGAACTTGCCCATTGCCAATCGCACGTTGAAGTATTCACAACTAAAGTTGATATATGTATTTGGCATTGCCAATAAGTTGGATTTAGGTTTGAGATGTATAATGGATTAACTAGTTTCATCATATTAGGGCTATTAATGATATTTAACCAAGTTAAAAAGAAAATTTTCAAAAAAAATTTCTTTTTTCTTTTTTTAATTCTTAAATAGTCCGATTTGGTTTTTGTTACACCTCATTCAATGAGGCTCCACGAACTACAAATGTTTCAATCAGTTGACGAACCAACTTAGGCCACATTTCATGTTATTATCCTACCTAACCTAGTCTAGGCTATCAAATTCACTGACTATCAACTTGAAAAATACGTTCCTACACAACTAGTATCGTATCTAAGGTTGTTTCTTCTGATGGTGCATTGATGAGACTGACAAGATTTCTTTCTTACCAACCTCTTCGCCTATATAGCCAGGATGAGATGGGAAAGTG
This sequence comes from Fraxinus sp. D2006-0159, assembly GCA_903798375.1. Lineage (NCBI taxonomy): Eukaryota > Viridiplantae > Streptophyta > Magnoliopsida > Lamiales > Oleaceae > Fraxinus > Fraxinus sp. D2006-0159. The sequence continues at coordinate 18,998 of CAIGRQ010150050.1, forward strand.
TCTTAATCTTCAATCCATAAAGCCTAAACTATTCCTCTCCAGACCTTCTGAAGATCACTTCCTTCTCGAAACATACAATTGTGGCTCTGTTACTACCCAACAAGTCTATAACCAATATAATGTCAAAATATTTTACTTCTATCGTATGTAAATCTGCCTCTAGGACTTACTCATCAAAGTCTATTTGTATCGTCTTAGCTATCTTATCTATGTCTATGATTCCTCCTCATGGCATACCAATTTCTAATATACTACAAGTTTTCTTGTATGAAACATTGATCTTTGCTAAGCATGCCATAGATATAAATGAATGTAGCACTAGAATCAAGAAAAATGTAAATAGAAATACTACATATGGATAAAATACCTACAATTACATTTGAATCCTAGGTAGCCTCATCATGGTTCATATAACATTTCCCTTCTTTATTTGTTTAGTATTCTTAGTTGGTGCTTTTTGACAACCCGAAGCATGGTGACCTTGGCTGGCCACACTTGCAGCAAACATTCTTACAAAACAAGCATTTACCCTTATGAGCCTTCTTGCACTTAACAGTGGAAAGGTATTGTTCGACTGTCTACCAGTAGGCCCATTATTTTGTTTCTTGAACTATCCAAAAATCTTATCCTTATTATGGTCATGCCACTTCCTTTTTTTCGATGTCATTCTATAGTCCATGGCCTTGGAGTGTTAAACTCAAAAATGGCACAATTTGGGCCTCCTTTACAACTTTCGGATAAGTGGTGAGCTCGTGCGAACTCACAATTTGCATGATCTCTAGGCACAGTCCCTTCTTGAAGTGTCTTGTTTTCATAAGCTTCATATACAGAAGATGTGGGACATAATAAGACAATTCCTCGGACTTCCTCTCGTAATAATGATTTTCATTTATCTCTGTATCAGTTGTAAGAACTCTCTCTCCTTATGGTTGTGAAAGGCGTACGGGAAAGATTTCTTAATGAACTATGTCTTAAACTAGGTCCAAGTCATATTATGATGTTCCTAATTTGTTCGTGTGCATGATAAAGATTCCTACCAATGGTCAGCTTCTCCAACTAGCATGAACTATATGCACAGCCTCCTATGATTTTTGGGACAAGATATTGTCCAAGTTCGAAGGGAGTATACAGTATTGTTTGATGATTGGCAAGGCCATAGCAGCTATTGATGTTGGAGCAATAGGTGGCACCGAAGCAGTTTATGTTTCGATAATGGCACTACATGTACTTAGCCTATTGAAGTGGTTGCTTCCAAATTAGCTTGTGCTATTACGACCTATCTCATTTCTTCCACTGCTAGATACAGTTATCTAATTGCTCTCGCTTGTTATGTTGGTGTCATTTTCCTTCATACAAAATGGAATAAATGATTAAGTACTTATTTTGGTTCACAAGAAGTAATGTTCATTCAGAAAAGCTATTTTTCAGCTAGGTTCATGGCTCAACTATGAGAAGATATTTAAGTTAGAGAACGTGACATAAGTACACAACTAACTAAAGAATTTCATCATATAAAATGAATACAAAACAATGCGTGCAACGTCCAATCGTGATCAAAAATATTATTTTTGTTAAGTCCAAATTTGTAATTAGCAATTTCTAAATTTGTGATTGGCAATTTTGCATTCAAAATCATAAGTTATTAAGTTGTAGTTAAAGTCAAAAATAGTTGTAGATCGGTAGTATAGTCCTTGGAGGGAGGAATCAACTACGTCCAAGAAGGTCACATCAACTACATCGGAGAGAAATTGCAAGAAATGTCTACTTTTACATGGTCGTTTGCAAAAATGTCCAAAATTTGGTCCATTTAGCAATAATTTTGACCAAAATACCCTTGTTAATATTATTAAACTCCTTACTAAAGAAAAAAATTTCATACAATTAAAAACTAGGTTGTAATGCCCCAAGTTTCGTGAACCCGGATTGCCACCTCATTCTCATTTGTCTAGAATTTAATAAAAAGATTTGTGGAAATAACTAA
>CAIGRQ010150055.1:0-15093 GCA_903798375.1 Fraxinus sp. D2006-0159
TTTTAGAAGCCCAAAACTAACATTAAGCAGCGTGATATGTATTATAAATTGTATGACCTAAACACAATGTATTGCTATTCTACCAGTTGGAACATGTAGCTGTATCCTCAATAACATTTCATACATCCAAATAAAATTATTCAGGGCCTAAGCAGGAAACTGTTCTTGATAAAGAGAGAACATACTCCAAAAGAATAGGTTAAAGTTTTAACAAAAAAGGCCAGTGGAGGAGCAAAAGAGTACGCCTATAACTTGAGTATATCTCAAAGTCTTTCTTTCTTATGGGGTGAAGGTGAAACAGGAAAGTCAAGGAATCACTTAATGATTTTGGAGACCTCGATTATCAACACGTCAGCCAGTTTGCCATCTAGATCCTGTGTCCCAACCACGAGGTAAATAGAAACAGTGAACAAGATATCCATCCCTCACGTGATGTCAAAAATGTAAATACATCACCTAGCCTATGTTTGACCTCCATTTTTCCAAGAACTCATTTTCTCCCATAAAATAATTTTACAATTAAACCCAAAGTTTTTCCTTATTTTTTAACCACACATTCTCTAAAAACAAAAATAAAAAAATAATCACTACTCCAAAAGATTTTTTTTCCCAAAAATGGGGCTCAAACAAGGGGTTAAGTTCACAAAGCATATAACGATATTTCAACAGATAAACCTGTGGCTCTTTCCATTGTCCAACCAAGATTATATCTTCAATTTCTCGTGACCATCAAAGAATGAGCAAAATTTGTTTTCGTGAAAAATATATATCAAAAGGATATATCATTTAGAGAATTCTTTTATTTACTTTCTGATTGCCACTCGCTTTCTTCTTCACTTTCAGCTTCTGATTTAGCAACTTTGCATACTCTCCCAGTGAATGACACATCAGGAGTTGTTGAGCGTCTCTTTCTCTGAAGCTCCTTCACGGTTTCATCTAAGAACAGAAATAGAAAGTGAATACATCAACAACACAAAAAGAAAGGTACAAACAATTCCAAATNACATCAGGAGTTGTTGAGCGTCTCTTTCTCTGAAGCTCCTTCACGGTTTCATCTAAGAACAGAAATAGAAAGTGAATACATCAACAACACAAAAAGAAAGGTACAAACAATTCCAAATGTATTAGATATATAGATAGATACCTGGGAGTGGTTCAGGCTTTTCTGGCAGGGGATAATTTTCCTCGACAAATTTAAGCAATAACTCACAGGGACCCGATATGAAATCGTCAAGTTCAAGACCCTATATTGGCATGAAAAAGGGGGGGAAGTTAAAGAACCCGTTAAGAAAGTATTTACGAACTTAAAAAATTCATTTGTAAAAAGTACCAGAAAATAACAAAGAATGTAAATTGGCTTTTATTTCAGACCCTCAGGATTGGAAGAGAAGAAAATTTTAAAAATTTATGTGACAACAATTTTGATATAGAAGCAATTATAGTCATCTTTACACTGGAATTGTGTAACGGGCATACAAAGAAATGGTTCAAACAAAATTTACACATAAATTGCACGAGTTAAAGAAAAGGAGGAAATCAGGCTCACATATTTTGAAACAGCTTCTTCGGTTCGTGCCTCCCCAGTACTCTGTAGGCCTATGACCACACACTTGTTCTCCAGCAGTGCTTGCTTAGCAAGTCGAACTACTGCAGGTACCTTAGCTGACACACACATGTGTCTAAAGAAACGCTATAATAGCATATAGAAAGAAAAAATGCATATCAGAATGCGTAGAGATGAAAAACATTAAATGCTAAAAAATCCAACATAGAAACTTGAAATTACAAACTTGATGATTTGCCCAGTATAATCTCCAGAGTATACTTGTGTTGGACTTCTCATCTGTGAGAAATTTGATTGCTGATAGCAACTCAACTCTCAACACAGCCCAAAATTCCGCTGCTTTAATATACATATCCTGAGAATAGCCACAGTGATTTATTAAGAATTATACCGCTTGAAAAATTCAAAAAACAAAACAGATTATCACAAAACTACAGAAATAACTCCAAAGCAATTGCAATATGTACTCATGAAATTTGAAGATAACAAAAAATAGATAGATTGATAAAAAAACAATTATCAACAGAAATTTTTGTTTTCTTGACTTTCATCAGTGTGTCTGTTGTTAATTAATATTATAAGGCAAATGGTGCACTTTTAGAAGAATGCTTGACAAGATGATAATAATACAGAAGTCTTCAGACAACAGGAGCAAATATATTTTCTTAAGAAGAGATAAAATAATCTATAACCGATCCTCAGTCCAAGAAATTTAAAAATAAATGAAGAGCAAAGAAAAACATAGATCAGTCCCAAATAAAAAACCTCCGGGCATTGGAAAAATCCTATATTTCACATATTCCAATTGACATATCCACACTTCAAGATTTGCAACTGTTCAGTTTCTCCTATTATATGGAGTTCTTAATCTTTCCTAAGAGGCAGGAGCTAGTTTGTGTAGAATGACATATTATACATGTTTCGAGCACTTATTAGCACAATTTTCTACAAACCGGAGGAGCTAAAGCTGAAGGAAACTTCAGCATTCCAAAGGTTTATATCAGTTCAAGGAAATGCACCAGTTCAAAATACATCAAGGGTCATAGTTGAACCAATAGGGCCAGTAGCCAGCATTTACCAAATAATCAAAATTCCAACGGACCAGAATCCTTTTTTTATTTATTTATTTTTATTTTGATAACCGTGGATGTCCGGCCAGTTTGCGCGCACCTCGACTAATCCCACGGGACACTGAAATTTTCGGCCGAATACTCACCTCGGTACCTGAAAGGACTCGAACTAGCGACCATTGGGGAGCAAACCCAAGGCCTAACCAATTGAGCAACCCCTCAGGTTACCAGAATCCTAGTCATGTTATATCATGAAAAAACATAAAGCCCCTGTTTGAGCCCCATTATCTAAAAATTCATTTTCCTTAAACTCACTTTAACCACACATTCTTTCAATAAAATAATTTTGCACGTAAACCCAAAACTTTTACCTACTTTTTAATCGCACATTCTTAAAAAATCACTTTTACAAAATTTATTTTCCCCTTATAATGGGGCTCAAACAGGAGCAAAGTGTTTGTTTGATAAAACTGCACTAAAATTTTGTTTGATAAAACTGCACTAAAATTTTATCAACTTTCAAAACTTCAATTTTACCCACATTTCATGGAGCCCATAACCTTTACCACCTTTTCAACCACAATTTCATCTTTTATCATAATCTGCTAACATTTTTATAAAAAGCTTTGTCATACATGCCCTAAGTTTCACATAATGTGAACTCTAAAGCCTGATACTGCGTCAATCAATGATGTCCAGAGCAGCGCCATGGGTAGAGAAATACTAGATCTCATAAAAGAAAATATATAGAATTTTAATGACTGCAAGAAAAATTCAACAATTAAATCTTTTCTGTAGGCAGTGTAACCAAAAAACCGCACTATACCGTCATTTTATCCTCCAACTGTACTTCAACAACTTCAAATTCCGCACCTTTATAGCTCAGCGTACGACAAAGATACATACCCCTAAAATTCAAAAGTGTTAGTTCAATTTACAACATGGTGATTCACACAAATTGTCCCCCAAATTTGCTAAGTCAGAATCTTGCCTTGCTTTCATATCCATGGCAACAAGTTCTAGGGCTCCAACTCCCCCTTTCACCATGGCTCCTGCAATAAGAGACACAAGATTGCAGCTAAAAATCTACACACTAGTATATAGGATTAAAAAGAATAGAAAAACTAAAACAAATAAATCTTCATGCTGACTGAAACAGAAGGCAATCTACATAAACACACATCCATGAGTGAGGATTTACATATTAAACATGTACTGCACAATGCACATAACATATGCCCAAAGACCTAAAAAGTTGTTCCCTGTCCGATGCCTCAAGGTTCCATGCCAAAAACTGATTTAGCATGTGGGCAGAACAAATGCATGAGTAGTTCAACATGGATAATATGGACGTTCACATTGATGAAATATACCAATCACGTTGACTTGATGACCAATGCATTCACAGATTATGGTCATGCATCTAATCATTAATTGTGTACCTTCTGGTACTGGATCCTTGTATGCATAGATGAACAAGCATGACTCTTGAACTCTTGTCTAATGAACTCCATACTTCAGTATAGCACTTGCCAAATACATTTTTATAAATCATTCCTATGAGGCTATAAAGAAATCAAGATTCTACATTTTTAGCCACGTCAATGGTCATATTCCTTTCAAAAAAAATTACAAGCAAGTCTGTCTTTTTCAAGCATACGATCACAAAGCCCTCTTCCAAATTATAATTCTCAACAAAAAACAGACAGAGATGGAATACTTAATGGTAAGAGCCTGGACTTCATAAAATAGAAGTGTAGAACAAAAGTTAGGGGCAACAAATTAGTAAGCAGGACATGGGTATTTGTTGTGTAACCGAAGCCAGCTAAATTCAACCAGATGATACGATCATTGACTCTTCCATGGGAGATCAATCACGTGTTTCAACTTACAAGGAACTTGTGATAAATTCTTACAACACAGTACATTTTCAATTTAAACATGACAGCAAGCAGACTGCAGTTGCGCAAATAAACATCACACCTAGAAATTCTTTGAAGCTAGTAAAAGATGTTCCAGCTCCCCAAAGACCAAGTCGAACCATATAACCCAAGTTACGTGGTTCAGAAGCACCAGTTGCCGAGCAATAAACGACACGAGCTTGAGGAAGTCGGTCCTATAGTTTAGGAATTTCAAAGAAAAAAGAAAATACCCATTAGTTATCAAGCACATTAGAATTATTGCTGGACTTTCAGTAAGCTTAATCATGAGGAAAAGAAATGGTTGTGCATTACAGCCATGCAAAGTACAGTGGATGCAGCGGAATCCACATCACAAAAGGAGTTCAGTTTAACGAAAAGCAAGATTAACCATAAACAAGGCATATAATGTACAACACTACAGAAAAAATTTCCATTATTTAAGTCTCTATTGAGAAATTCAGGTATCCTATGTCTTCTGCAGCATGTAGCATCAGCAGAAACTGGTTATAATAACTTTCTTAACCATATTAAGAGCACTAGACAATCCATGTGGGCACATGACATCATCATCAACTAATCACCTCTCCTTGCTCATATTTGCTTTAAGTCCACATATTAAGTCCAATGTCACATCTTCAAACAATTATCTTCTTGTTTTACTGCCTTGTATTTGCTGTAGCTAACTGTGAGCAAATCTTGAAACTTTTATAGAGCAATTTCAAGAGTTATTTTAACGCTTTCTCCACTAAAAATTATAAGTCTTTCCAGGATTCACTACTCTGATGGACTATCTGAGTGGCCATAAATTGTGACATTACAACCTGCCAGCCAGCTTTGATTGTGGTATAGATTCCAAGTTCAATGACAATGTCATCCCATAGGGATGCTATTTGATATTATAAAAGACATTATAGTAACATATTTAATAAAGGCGTGGCTTGAAAAGGTAACTGTGAGGTGCACCTGTAGTGTCTCAGAACGCTAATATTCGTGCTATTTTTTCAAGGAAAACCCGTCACTGAATGAGGTGCACACCTCACTTTTGCCCCGACATTTGACCTTTTTTCTTTTTTGCTTTTTTTTGAACCTCTTTTTGTAAGCCCGTGTTTGGTACAAATTAAAATCCAGATTTTAATCTAAGTCAAAAGTCAATAACTAATTTTAACCACACATTTTTATGGGACCACAACTTTTCAACCACACATTTCATCAAATTTTATTAAAATCTACTAAAATTCTTATTTTAATCTCCAACAAACAAGGGCTAAGTCCGAAAGTGAATTTTAAAGGGCTCTTTTAATTCGGCCATCGCAAATAAAACAATGTCATGGGTGTATCAATTCTTTTACTTGTTGGATCTAACACGCCTCACCATCCCCAAGACAAGCTTATTCAGTAAGATTTCAAAGCAGCAAACTCCGGCAGTCTGAAAAATCTAAGAGGTATTTTTAATTTTTTCCTTTTCTTTTCATTTTATCTCCATTTCTTTTTTATAAAACTATATTAATGGGCTGTTTGTTTATTTTGGTGTTATTTCTAAGGAGAATTTTTAGGAATATTTATGGTTTATTATATTTTTGTTTTAAGTATTATTTTATATTTGTTGACTTTTTTTCGCAGCGAGGCTTACGCCTTAATCGCCTCACCTCTGGAAGGAAAATCACACCAGTACCTAGTTCTGTCTTTTTAAATATTGAATAAAAAAAAAGTTCTCTCCAACTTTAGAAGTGTTACAAGTTCATTTTTTTCCAATTTAATTTACTCTTCCATTCTCTGATTGACAAATTTGACAAAAATGACCTTCGGAACAAATATAGGATTGGAAGCAAGCAAGCAAATTATGCACAGGTAGACAATTATTATCAAAATCTACATTCACTAAAGGAGACTGATGTATGCATACAGAAAGTGCAGAGAGAGTGGAGTGGGCCACTCCAAGAAAGAGTAGGTGCACGGGGAGGAGGGGGGAGTAGAGAGAGAGAGGATCCAGATGTAGAAGTTGCAAAGTCACTGAACGGAATAAAGCAGAAGGAAATCCAAAATAGTCAGCTATACTGTGGCATACTTGAATAGCTAAAAGACATCTTAGCAGAAACACTGTTACATTATATAAGTTTAAAGGAGAGCACACCTGAATCTCAACAACAGCTTCGCCTGTCCTTGTTGATTTCCCTCCAGCCTCTGGAACCAAATTTTTGGCTTTGTGACACTAAAAGAAGCAATTAAGTATGATCTTTAAGTGTTCCTTGCATGAACCATGTGCCAATTATCTGTCATTATGTTAAGAATATCTTATGAAACTCATACTGATATTTATTCCAACAAATCCAATACCTCATCAAATATGATAAGGCCATCATATTCTGGTCCACACCACTGCACAAGCTGCCGCAAACGAGAACGACCTCTCTCCGAAGATGCTATGAGGCTGCTATATGTCACAAAAACAACTCCCTCGCTAACACCAACACTTTTGGAATCAAGCTTGGAGTAAGGAAGCTTGTTCAAAGCATGCACTGGAAGGGAAAATTTATAAGAAAACCATACTTAGTGAGAAATACCAAAAGTTGCAACTACTTGAGCTCAGCAATAAATTATTCAGCTAATAGATCAGGCTATGACGCACTGAACAAAAAACACATTCAAGTAAGAAATGCAATAACACATAACAAAATTAGAAAGACTTGTCCGAAATGGCAGGTTGGGACACAAATATATCATGCACCATTTCTTAAATTTGGCAGACAGATAGAGCTTGTCTCTTCCCCCATAGTCCCTTTACTATGCCTTTAAATGGCAGAACTCATAAGTCAGTTGAATCACCTTTAATACGAACAATGTGTGGTTCAAATTAGCAGTGTGCCCACCAACAACAAAATCGATGGAAGGATAAAACTTGCTGTAACAACCCGACCTCTATGCCCAAACAGTTAACTTACGTACTATTTGCTATAGGAGAGCCTACGAATTTCTATCGCGTCCCCAAGATTCGAACTCATGACATTTCCCTTAATGAGATACTTAAGTTGAATCTTGATACTCATTGGACAATAAGTCTGTCATTAGGCAGAGGAGTTGAGTTCGAATCTAGATATATAAGGGGTTAAATGGGCATATACACATCCAAAACTACAGTACGCATGACATAACAGATTGGGCAAAGAGGCCAAGAAGTCACAAAAAAAGTTTTTTTTGACGACTTGGCATATGTGCACAAACTGTTAACTTACGTACTATCTACTCTGGGTAGGCATCTGCCTCCTTACCCCTCACGAATTTCTATCATGTCCCCGTGATTCGAATCATTTGACATTTCCATTAAGAATTACTTAAGTTGAATCTTAATACTAATTGAGCAAATAGTCCAATTGGTACCAAAATTCAACTTAAGTCTCTCTTAAGGGGAAGTCTTAAGGGGAAGTCATGTATTCGAAACCTAAGGAATGCGATAGAAAGCCGTGAAGAATAAAATGGGCTTAGGCTCTCCCAAAGCAAACAGTATGTAAGAGAACAGTTAGGCAAAAGGTCGGGTCGTTACAAAAAAACGCATTATTTTTGTAACGACCCGACCTCTATATCCAAGCCGTTAACTTACGTATTGTTCGCTCTGGTTGGGCATTTGCCCAATTACCCCCCACGTATTTCTATCGCGTCCACTAGATTCAAACACGTAAACTTCCTTTAAGAGAGATATAACTTGAATCCCCGTACCAATTGGAGAACTGGTCAATTGGTACCAGGATTCAACTTAAATCATTTTTAAGGAAATGTCAAGTGTTCGAATCCTGGGGACACAATAGAAATCCGTGAGAGGTAAGATAGGCTCAGGTCCCAAAACGGACAGTAAATAAGTTAACGGATTTGGCACAACGGTCGGGTAGTTACACTTACCTTCTGCAACTATTAGTTAGTGCAAAATATTGGTACCAAAAGACAAAAACATAATAAAGCATACATCAATTGTAGAAACAAACAAGAGAACCTAACAAATGGTAATATGTAAACCCCATTTTGTTTCTACACATGTTGCAATTTTAATGTATCATCCAGCATCCGAGTGCCATTCACCCACCCCAAACCCTCGGATCAAAAAGAATGCCCCAAATAAGAAAAGCCCAAATAGAGGTCAATGAATGAACAACTGTTCCACAAAAACAGCATATACCTTCTATACACCTTGCACCAACATCATCCAAGTCTCTTCTAGCATCAAACTTTAGGTCTGAACCAACAGAAATCCACCTGTATAAGATCATTAGAGAAAGAAAAAGAAAAGGATACAAGTTTAAAACATGAGTTAAATTAGATAGTGACAAGCAAGTAATGCAATCACCAGGGATCGTAATTAGGATAAGAAACTTCAGAGAACGTAAATGCTTAAAAAATAGTGCAGCTGGCAGAACACTTACAGTGCTTTTCTTCTCCCATGGTGCCAGTTCTCCCATATTAACCCTGCAATTGTCCGTCCTTTGCCCACACCAGCACCATCTCCAACAAAAAATCCTGCTCTGGCACCATCTTGGAGGTGTTGAAGATGTCTCTGTCATTAAAAGATGATTATACAACAGAAGATATCGGGCATGTGCAGAAATTGATTCAAGATTATTAAAGCAACCTGACAAGCATAGACCAATGTTTCAATCTGCAAGCATGATAATGCCTTCGAACTTTCCAGGTCATCCTTAATCCTGAGCTCGTAAGAAGGATCAGGAGGCTGCACTGCAGATAAGGAGGATGTCTCCACAATAGGATCCGGATGGGGAGGACCGATGGACAATTTCGAAGGCCGCTGCACAAGACAAAAAGAAGCATGGATGAGAAATCAAATTGTGTACTACTCACTAATGATTGCAAATTCAAAGAGTCAAAGTAGCTTAGCTAAAACATAATGAGGATAATGGCACATACATAATCCATAAATGTCTCTCCCGCCAAGCCACCTTCATCTTCTTCCCGCTCCACCTCAATAGCTACCTGAAGGATTTTTGTTTAAGAGGGAAAATGTGATTAGTGGACACTAATTCCAAAAAATATACGTTCGAGATGAAGAGATATAAAGACTAGCCATTTCTAAAGCACAGGCAAAATAAACAAAATAGAGAAAAAAAATTGGATGAGATTCTAATAACGAAGCAGATCTGCATGTGACAAAATGTTTCAGGGGACCCCCAAATCACTTACTAGAACTTATATGCAGGACATTTCGCAGCCTTAAAAGATCAATAAATACTAGAGTTCCTTCTACACATATTATCAACATAAAGATGCATTCAGTTCATTTCAGACCACGTCAGCATCAATCTCTCTTAGCTCTCCAAGAATAGAACAATGCCTTATTTTTTATAGGCATGATCCACATAACCCATAGCACGGCAAACACCGAACATTTATTCAGCTAGAGAGAGGTCTTTGTTAGTAAATGCCCTACTGCAAACTAAAAGACAGATGCAACAAGAGAAAGTGTCGGCGGCATCTTTAATCCTTTCCAGACAGTATATTGCACATATAATCATTTATTGTTTGTCCAAGCTTAAGTCTCAACTCCAATCTAAGTATAGAATCCCAAAATGGTTAAAATAGACAATTAGCGAGAAACAAAGCCAACCCAAAGGAAAACAAAGCACTTCTATCTAATTAGAAAAAGGGAGAAAAATGAGAGGAAAATGCAAAAAGACTATTCCTTGTGCGAAAAAGTTTTCTTTTTCTCTTGGGTGTGAGTGTGAGTGTGAGTGTGAGAGGAGGGGATTGCTTCACATAGAAGGTTCGTGCAAGGCATAATAGAAGAGAGTTACATCAGTCTGGACAAATTCATAGCGGATTGTCGAATACAATTTTAGATATTAATATTTTCGCTAAATCCTCATCACATGGCATTAGAAAACTAAATCCATTCATTTGATATTATATTTGTACAAAAAGAGATTAGTAAATCCTCCACTAAAAACAGCCTTCTGATAAAACAGGTTCTTTTTCTGCGTGCTTGTGTTGTGGGAGGGAAGACAATATTTTCACAAACATTTCCCATATTCTCTCCCCACCCCAACACAAAAGAAAAAAAAATGGAAAAAAATGACAAGGAAATAAAATTGGAATTGTCCCAAAATTTATAGAAATTGAGTATCAACGTTGATAGTGCGAACCGAGAAATCAGTGAATCCTGATGAATATAGATACAATAGGTCGGGAGCAAGAACATTTGGAACATTTTGTTTTTAATCTTCATGTGTCTCCACATACAGAGAAAAAAGAAAAAAGCTATTAACTGATTGCAAATTTATTCGCAAAATCCAGTATAAGAGTCGTCTGCCTAAATAAATGATGCTTCCAGGTCCGACGAATTTACTACACTCCAAAGTTCAACATTTACATTCTTAGCAGAATATCCAAGACAAAAGCAAAAGGCTAAGCTACTATTACTAACATTCCAAGTGTCACTTTACAACATCCTTCATTATTGCAATAATGGTTAAAAAAAGGTGGGAGAAGAAATATTATAGAAAAACCTCGTTGACTTCTTCTGGAGGCACGGGCGCTAGGGGTGGAGGCAGAAGTTGCCGAATCTTTGAAAGATCAACGGCTAGGTCAATGTGGCACTGTGGGCAAGTGAAGCGTGACAGGCCGTGGGGTACGTTGAGTATGGCCTTGCAGTGAATACAAGGTAGCTGGATCTTCGTCGGATCAACGCCGTGCGCAGGGACGTTGGTTTGCTGCCGTTGCATCTGGGTCGGGTTGCCCCGCATCAACTCCGGCGGGAGCATCTGGGGCAACTGGCAACTAGGGCACAAAAACTCCTTCCACCCGGGACCCACGGTAAGCACCACCTTACACCCCGCGCATCGCACCTGACATCCTCCGCCGGTAGCTCCGCCTGCGCCGGCAATCTGTGCTGGCGGCGGTAATGACGGTGCTAGCGGAGGAGTAATCGGAGGTGGCGCCAGTAATGGCTGCCTTATTTGATGATTATTTTCCATCTTTTCCTCCATAGCTACATCAATCAGCCAACGTCACCGAAGAGTGAATTGTAAAATTAACAGTTCTATTTGAGTGACTTCAGGATTTCGAATGAGTTGGACACTGTTTTGTGGCCTTTCGTGTGATTTGTTTATTTATTTGGGTTTTGGCGCAATAACCAATTATCGTGATACTTTTCCTTCCTGACCTTTGAGTTCCCCGATAAAGCCCTGTTTGTGCTACATAAATTCTCATTTTTATTCTTCTACTCATTTTTAACCACACGCTTTTCAATAAAATAATATTTTTCATCACATCAATTATTTTTCCTTCTTTTTCAACCACACATTCTACATCAATCTATTATTCCAAAATCCATCCTTCCAAAATAATGTAACTCATACACATTCAAAATAAAAAATAAGACCAAGCTGCTCTGTCAAGCCTGTAAAAAGCCTGGCAAAGCAAGTGTGAGATGAGGGGGTGGGGGTTTTAATGAGGTGGGAACCAGTGAGAGCAACTGCTCTACCGGACCTTTTAAAGGTTTGGTAGAGCAGTGTTATCCTAAAAAAATATGCTACATTTACACTCTTTCCTTGCACTTATTTTTACCATCTTTCACATTACAATATTTACACTGTTAATTTTAAACGCATCTTGCACAGATTTTCTTCACACGAGGAATGTCAACCTTGGCGTCATGCAGGATATATACATAATATTATTCTAAAATAAATTTGTGCATGAATTTATAACTTTTTTTTACTTTTAATTACATATTTAAAAAAAATCGTTTTTCACAAAATTTATTCTCAAAAAATCTCTCTCATAGCCGTAGAAATATGCGTACTTTAAATCCAATGAATAATATTATGTGTTTTAACTATATTTTAGGCAAGTGTTTATAGATAAAACGAGTGGACATAAATGAGCAATATGATAAATATGCCATAACTAACATAAAATAACTCAACGATCTAGGTCATGAGTGATTTCATCAATAAATATTGACGGCTACGACTCCATGCAATGCAATAAAAGGCCAACTCAATGTACATATCAAGATCAATAACACAATTTAAACAACAAAAAATTCAATTCAATCGCAATGCTTACTTAATAATTAGCAAAGGTCGTATTTAAATCTACACAAAATCACATACGGTATTACGAGTATCAAATGAAAAATGCAATCTTGATGCTTACCTAATAGATAGCAAACGTCGTGTCTAGGATTGCACAACAATGCTTAATCACGTTATCACGAATATCGCATTCTCTTCATAAATCGCCTAACCTCAAGAGCAGGTGAAATGCATGTGATCTAACCAATTCAATCACTTGCTCTTGTTGTCTTTTTCTTTGTTGATATTTCCTAGCTCGTTAGAGTTTTTCTTGAGGGAATTTAATTCGATGACTTCTTTTAGAAAGAATAAAATTTTATTATGATAAAGTTCGAGTATAGTTTTGAATTGTTTTTCCCCAACTCTTCAAAGGTAACTGATTTTTAAAAACAGCTTCCAATCTTGATGAATCATACACCTTTGTAAAACACTATCAGTTTACTTGTGAACAAAAAAAAAATGATTTTTCAATCCCAGACTGGAGCTTTGAGTTAAAAGCATTCTTCCGAATGTACAATCATCGTGCGACTGCATATGTTTAGTACACACCAGAAGGCACGGAAGCAAAATGGAGGTTGCCCCTCCATTTCGAGGATTAACCATACAAGTTTGAACAAAATCAACTCAACTGTTGCTGCTGCTATACAACATCGACGGGTAAACTCGTAGCTGGAGGAAGTATGGCATCATTTGGGAGAGTGGCTTCTCTGTTAAAAATAACTCACATACATGATAAGCGGAAAGGAGTGACGAGACTTGGTTCCTTGCTGGACAGCACAGATTCGATCTTCAAACAGATGATATCAAATCTATGTTCACACAGGCTGGTGATTATGCTTCTCTATCTCGCCAAAATTATATTTTCATTTGAGAAGTACAAGCAAAAAAAATTAAGACTATAAGCAGGAAAAGTTACTACAGATGGGGTTCATTCAGATGGTAATCTATTTAAGTATAATGTCAAACAAAAAATGAGCTTCCTTTGACAAACATACATATGTAAAATTCCTCATCTGAACAATCAATCTGACATTGCTTATTTTTGTCACAATACCAATACAATTTAGAGAAATGCACATTAGAAATACCCATGCAAATAGTTCAAGTTCAAACTGGAAGTTTAACACAGCTAACTCATCTTTCCCTAAACGAAATCAAGATCTAGCTGGAACCAAAGCTCGCATACAGTCTACTTCTGTTCCTTTTGAACTTCGGAACCACTTTGCTCTGGGATTGGTTGAATTCTCACATAAGGCTTTCTAGTCAATGTCTCCCCCCTCAGAGCAGCAACATATCTGTCATTGGTGTCCTCTTTTCTCTTCAGTTCCCCAAGGTATTCCCCAAGCCGCTCTTTGTTAACTTTAACCATCATCTAACGAACAATCCGAAGCAATTATTTCAGACAACACTCGAATTCAACATGAATACTGTTCAGGACTAAATATAAGACAAGGAAGATTCAAAAATAGACTACAGGGTAAATAAAAACAATTATGTATTTTGTAAACAATCATGGTTCTCAATGCCAAAGTTCCATGGAAATTAGATACAGGATGATATATTTTTAACAGTTTTGTATAAAATTCTTGAACAGAACAACGTCGCTTCATTCGAGTAACAAAGTTAACTTTTTAACACCTTAATCAGAATGCACCACTGCAAGCATATCAACCTTTATCTGGTCAAACTTGACAAAATTACACAGTTAAAGTAATCCTATCTCTTTCCATATGGTCAAGAACTTAAGCCACTATTCAGTCTCCTTAAGAAATCATGAACAAGAAAATTAACCATAGACTCGTAAACTTTAGATAATTGCTATATATAAATTTTGTTAAATAATGTAGTGCCCCAGGACTGATTTTTTCAAAAGTTGAAAATTACTGGTAGTTTACTGATTGATTTTTCTCCACATAAATGATAATCATCCAGCTTGAAATTTAGTTAGGCAAGCTTTTATATCTTTCTGCAGTTCTCTACATTTACTCGCACCCGTAATTTCATTGTTTAATCAAACAACACATCCTATTCAGAAGCTTTTCTACAATTTCAGAAGAGTGATCTCTTCAGACTTCAATACACAATTATGGATATGCCTTGCTCCAACTGACAGAAACAGAGACAAAAAAGCTATTAGTAATAAAACCATTTATCAGTTCTCAAAGTCACCGTTACACTGAGCTATCAAAATTATATTAACTTAGATATATTAAGAATTATAACCCTGCAGAAGACGTAGCGTTGATAAATTGGAATAATTCATTTTTATAGTCTGATAATAGACCATTTGAAACGGGTGCATTGGCTCCCTCAGTGCGTAAACAGTATTTTGCAAATAGAATCAAACTCTATGCATAGAAATATAATAAGTAAATATTAGTCGAATGTCAAATTTTTGGGAGTGTGGATTCTTCTGCAATATATGTAGGTTCAAGGATTAACACTAAAATTGTCAAAAGATC
>CAIGRQ010150129.1:0-15177 GCA_903798375.1 Fraxinus sp. D2006-0159
TTATCTATCAAATTGGCTAAAGAAAAGTTTTATAATACATTTGTAATAGATAAGATTCGAACTCTGTATTTAATATATGATGATTGAAAGTTTGGTATATCAAACTAATAGAGTCTTTGCTTTAAAAATTATTGTTTTTAACTAAAACTCGATGACCCAAATATTGAACCACTAATTCGATGTATTTTAAATCGAGATGCAAAAGAATTTATATTCCCTATCTCTTATTATTTATCCCATAAATGAGGGAGTCTAATTAGTAATTATTATATATTCATATGTATTTTTTAAATATTATTTAATTAAATATTAATAAAAAATTTGCTATTGCAACCGTAAACAGTCAACAACCGCCCTAAGTCACTCGGCTTCCCGGATATGTTCATGTTTTAATGCATAAAAAAGTTTTCGAGCTTAAAACATTCATTACTAAATATCAAAGTATTATTACTTTTATACTTGATCCAAAAAGGCTTAGTTCTTAATATTTCTTTGGCTCTTTAGGCTTTTGTTTTGAAGAATATTTGAAGGCGTTGAATTCGACTTTGGCCTTCTTTTTGAGTTCGATTTGTCATGATAACTTTTGATCTTTTGATGATCATCATTCAACTTTTATTGTATGCTTTGAAAAAACTATAATCACTTAAACTCAATTTGTTAGCAAACAAGATTGACTTGTTTGTTATAATAAAAACTTTAAGGTTATAATCAATCATAATCAACAAATTATTAATTAAATATGTTTGATTGGTTTAATTTTCAACTTAGAAAATTTCACACTTGTCCATCTTTTATTGGTGGCTAGATAAGAGGAGGTGGGTAGATGAGATAGAGGGTGAGTGAATTGCCTGAAAAATAAAAAATTTACTACTCTTTAAAGAAAATGTTTTCCTTGTTTTTGAGAAAAATATAGTTATGTGACAAACTTTTGGAAAATATTTTTTGATGAAAAATGTCAATCAAACACCCTCAAAGTAGGAATTTGGGTAGAAACGTGATATTTTTCATGGAAAGTAAAGCCAATCAAACATACCCTAAAAAAAGTTGCATAATAATAACTTATTCTTTTTTTTTTTTTTTTTAAAAAGCTTGTTCGAAATTAAAGATTTTAACTCGAAAGGGGAGCTTAAATAAATTCTCGAATTTATTTCCTCCACCATGGCCAAGTCCAAACTCCGAACTCCCTGATGCCCAATTACCTTGAAAGGAAAAAAACTTCAGGGGTTAGAAAAATCTCAGTAAGTATATACTTATTCATGATGTTAGGTATTTAATGTAATTAGCAATTCTATGAACAAAAAGAACTAAAGTTGATATATTGTAAAAAATCAAAAAGTAGTGTGCAATTAGTGAGAGTTGTGATATTTTAGATCTAGGGTTCGAAAATGGGAAAGAAGGAAAGCGGTGCGAAATTTCGCTAGATGTCGCCGAGGTTTGGCTTAAGTGTCAGAAACAGAAACTTCATCACCCGCCTATCGCCTCACATTCGCTCGACCGACAATGTTATCCGGGAATTTTTTAATTCATTTTTTAAAAGCTTTTTGTCCTGCCCATTCCTTTACTAACCTACATATAAATATCCAAATGCCACATAACGATTTTTCTAAGGTTGATCATTGAGCAAACTCTTAGCTTTTCATATTCTTTTCATCTTTTGAGATTTCAACCTTCATTATTCATTGTGAATTACTCTTGGCGTGAGAAAAACATCATATCCTAACTCTAAATACCAAACTGCTATTTCCTTTATATCTGTCAGAGTTTCTGAAGATCAAGAGAAGGTGACTGGAGTTCCAGACGTTGAAGAATGCAGTGTTCTTCGTAAATCCACAGGAGATAGATGATTTCACAAAGTTGGGAGTTGCTGCAGGAGAGCGCAATCTAGGAGAGCTTTGAAAACTGTAGCTAGGAGTTGGTGTAGGAGCACATAATCCACGAGATCTGTTGAAATTGCAGTTAATAGTCGATAGTAAGTGTCGTCGTCTAGTTTGGTAGACTGTAAGTTATAAATCGTTTATAGTGGATTGTTGATTGGCCTGTCCGGAGTTTTGACCCAGTTGAGATTCTCCGTGATCAATTCTTGTGTTAATTTATTGCTTACATAACTGTGGTATTTCAATATAGGAATAATTGAATTGCATGATTAATCATCTAGAAAAATAATTAATAGCGACTTGTTGTTTAATAATTGTTAAATATTTTAATTTTGTATTATCAACTAGTCACACTCCTCTAGGTGTTGTTTGGATTGAACTACGTATTCTCAATTGGTATTAGAGCCTTCTCTCGATTCCTGGCCTTAATAAACTCTAGATGAGTTAGTCGTTGTCTGTACCTCCATTTTTCACTGAAGCAATTATGCTTATTGGAAAGTTCGAATGAGAGCTTTTCTTAAAGTTTTGGATGAACATATTTGGATTAGCGTTCAAACTGGGTGAACTCCACCTTCAACCAGTGTTGTTGGTGTAGTTACACCCACTGACACTTCACTCTGGACTAAAGATAACTTAGCTGAGTGTAATTAGAACAGTAAGGGCATTCATTCTCTGTTCATGGCTATGTCTGCTAAAGAGTTTAGGAGAGTTTCGATGTGTGAGACTGCTAAAGAAGTTTGGAACATTTTAGAAACCACACACGAGGGAACTAAAACGATTAAAAATTTTAATTGCAGATGTTAACCTCTAGGTTTGAAAGAAATTAGAATGAATGACGATAAATCGTTCGATGAATTCTATACGAAGCTGAATTACATAGTTAATTCGAGTTTTAACCTTGGTGAGAAGATTCATGAGTCCAAGATCGTTAAAAAAGTCCTTAGATCCCTACCTGAAAGGTTTAGATCTAAAGTCACCGCGATTAAAAAAAGTAAGGCCTTAGATGCAGTAAAAATTGAAGAATTCGTAGGATCCCTTCAAACCTATGAACTCATTGTTTCTCAACCTAATAAGGTTAAATCCATAGCCATAATACTGTTAGATAAGAAGAGAGTGAGTCTACTGATGTTGAGACACTTATGGATAACGAAATAGCTTATTTCGTTACAAAATTCAGAAGGTGATGAGGAATAGGAAAATGAAGTCCTTAGTAAATTCGTGAAAGATAAGCATGAAAAGAATAACTCTAGGACTGCTAATAAGAAAACACAATCAGTTAGATGCCATGAGTGTCAAGGTTACGATCACTATAGGAATGTATGTCCTATCCTAATTTGAAAAAGAGTTCGAATAAAGAAAGACGTAAGGCATTAGCAGTGACTTGAGTGATAATGAATCAGATTCGAGTGCTCAGAGTGATACATTTGGTGGTGAGGATGAACAAAATCTCATGGCCTTCACATCAATAGCTACGATTGAATCTGATAAAGAGATTGATAAGGTTGAAAGTGATGAACAGAGTGAAAAATTTGAGGAAGAATCTGAGGATGAACCTGATATTCACGAATATTATCATGAACTATTTGAGGAGAGTCTTAAGATTAAAAAAGTCAATAAACCTATATTGAAAAAGGTAAATGATCTTGAAAGAGAGTAAAAAAACTCATAGGTAACCACTCTACCAAAAATTTGAGTGAGTTGAAACTTGTTAATGAAAACTTGGAAGCCAAAGTTAAAACCTTAACAAGTGATCTTGAAAAATCTGACACTCAACTCCAATCATTCATGAGTGGTTCACGGAAACTTGATAATCTCTTGGGGATGAACAAGCCTACTGGAAATAGGCATAGTCTATGTTACGTTCAAAAAGGTAATACTACTGCTAGTACATCCAAGACCACGTTCGTCCCGACCGCTAACAAAGCTTGGGAAATTGTTTATCCTAAACCTAAGGTTAAAAATGTCTTAGGATTGAGACCTACTAGACAACGTAGGGAATCGTCTTACATATTGGCAACAACCTCCGAGCATGTTTGAACCTAGGTTCAGTCCCACTTGTCACCATTGTTGCGCACTGGGACACACAAGACCTAGGTGTCGTAAACTTATGACTAGAAGTAAAAGTCAGGATTTCTCTACCAATGTTAACTTTCTCGCTAATCAGGTTAGCCACTTAACTGAGATGATAACTCGGTTAACTAAAATCACTTCTACTTCAAGTTAAAAAGAGTAATCTGGAAGGTTGTGAGATTGATCACGTTCTTAAAGATAAGAGCATCCATGTTTCTCCTTGATTAGTTTCTTAGGTACATGCATCTGCAGTTCATTGAGTCCATTCATTCTTGCATGCATCTCACTTATTTTTTTTATTTTGTTTTATTTTGTGTTTTTTAATTTTATTTTCTTTGGGTATTGATTTTTTTTTAAAACGTGAGACATTTTTTTTTACAGTTGTTAACATTGAACTTGATTTTGTTGGTTGTGATCAAGTATGAGTTTATTTGATGAGTTGTAACTTAATTTTCATTGTTGGCTTATGTTATTTATGGAGTACTTAGTATATGTCTCTTCATATACCATCTGCAGTGTACATACTATGATCTTGTTAATGAGACTCTACCGTATGTGTGAGATTTATGATGACAGTCATGTTTTAGTAATGTGACTTTGAATATGAATTGACCTTATTTATTAGACATAAGCTCAAGATCATCTCTAATAAAAATTATATACAATAAAGGAAAATGCTCAATATCTCATGATCCTCTTCGAAGCCTATTTGACTTGAGCAAGTAAGCCTACTAGGTTTCTCATAACCTAGTACTAGAGTCAACTGACTTGGGTTAACCGGCCTAAAACTTGCTACATGGGTCATTTCAATCTTTTAATGGAGAAGAGCGTGCACTCTAAAAGTCAGGGGGAGAAACGACATAATCTCTACAAAATGAGCTTTCATGTATAGGTTCTATTATGCTTTATTTGGTTTGATTTTCATAAGTAGAGGAATATCCTTGTTGGCTGTGATGTTTTGAAAGTCATTTTTCACAAAATTAAGGTTTGAAATCCTACTAGCAGAGGATTAGTGATACTTTACACATATGGGTCACTTATACAATTTACTCCATGGTTAACTTGAGTCAAAAGTGTGGGAAGGTTTATTGTTCATTGCTTATACTTATAAGCCTGATAACACCTGTTTTGTTGGATTATTGTATGTTATTTCTTGGTTCCTTGTCATTTTGTGACAAAAGGGAAAGTAGAAAAAGAACTTTATTGCAAAAAAGAAAAGACACTTTATTGCATATTGCATTAAGTTTTGATTTAACGGGATAAAATCTTTGACTCAAAAAACATTAATTGATATACTTTTAGTATTGTTAGATTAAGTTTTGGTATTTTGTAGTATAAATGTTTCATTTTGGTATGCTGGGTTGCGTTGATATTACTTCTTAATTCAGCATATGATATAAAACTGAAAAGATGCATCATGAATTATAAATTGCCTATGTCACTTTTACACCGTGAACTGCTTGAACTGTTTTTATACTTATTATTGTTTAACATACATTTTACACTGGGTATTTGAGTTGTTTATTTCAGGAAACAGATATTGAAAAATGAAATGCAGAATTCGTTCAAGACAGTTATTGGTCGTGTCAGTTGTTTTGAGTCTGTAGTTTTATTTTACTATTGCTTTGACTTAGATTGTAGTTTTGTCACAGAATGCCAAAGAGGGAGTTTGTTAGGTATTTAATGTAATTGACAATTTTGTGAACAAAAAGGATTAAATTTGATATGTTGTAAAAGTCAATGAGTAGTGTGCAATTAGTGAAAGTTGTGATATTTTAGGTCTAGGGTTCGAGAATGGGAAAGAAGGAAAAACGACTTGGAATTCGCTAGACTGTCACCAAGGCTTGGCTCGAGCGTTAGAAACAGAAACTTCATCACCCACATATTGCCTCACCTTCGCTCGAGTGACAGTTCTATCCGGGAATTTTCTTAATTCTTTTTTAAAGGCTCTTTGTCTGGCCCATTCCTTCACTAACCTACATATAAATATCCAAACGCCACAAAACGATTTTTCTATGGTTGATCATTAGCAAACTCTTAGCTTTTCATATTCTTTTCATCTTTTGAGATTTCAACCTTCATTATTCATTGTAAATTGGTCTTGGCGGTGAAAAAAACATCATATCCTAACTCTAAATATCAAACTGCTGCTTCCTTCATATTTGTCAGAGTTTCGAAGATCAAGGGAAGGTGACCGGAGTTCCAGACGTTGAAGAACACGGTGTTCTTCGTGAATATATAGGAGATAGACGATTTCACAAAGCTAAGAGTTGTTGCAGGAGAGCACAATCCAAGAGAGCTTTGAAAACTGCAGCTGGGAAGTTGGTGCATGAGTACAAGATTCAGAAGAGCTGTTGGAATTGCAATCAGGAGGTCAGATAGTACATGTCGTCCTCTAGTTTGGTAGACTGTAAGTTATAAATCATTTATAGTGGATTGTTGTCTGGCAAAGTGTCCGAAGTTTAAACCCAGTTGGATTTCTCCGTGATCAATTCTTGTGTTAATTTATTGCTTACATAACTGCGGTATTTCAGCATAGAAATAATTGAATTGCATGATTAATCATCTAGAAAAATAATTAATAGTGACTTGTTGCTATTTAATTGTTAAATATTTTAATTCTACATTATCACCTATTCACCCTCCTCTTGGTGTTGTTTGGGTCGATCTACGTATTCTCACATGAATTACTAATCATATAACTTCTGGAATCGTAAAATCTACATGAAGGAGACACAAAAACTATACATATGGACCTATAAACATATTTTTTTCAAAATTGAAGCATAACAGAACATTTATACTTATTGTTGTGTGGGAGAAAAATAAAGGCATTCGAAGAAATTGACTTGTTAGATTTCCACTCCATAGTTTCTTCAACAACATGAGTGCTAAAGATTTTTGTTGTGTGAAAGATGTGTTTGTGTGAAGAATGGGTAGAGGGAGAAAAAGGTTATGTGTAAATTTCTTGGAAACCATGCACCTATTAGTAGTACTCTGATGATGCATTAGATAAGTTCTATAACTTATTCAAATAAATGTAAATACTTAAAGATAATGATAATATCCAACATAATTTGTGATAAAGTATTGAAGATAATCATAATATCTAACAGAATTTGTGATAAAGTTGAATACTTAAAAGATAATTATAATAACCAACAGAATTTGAAAGAAAGTCGAATATTTAACTATAATCATAAGTTGAATACTTAAAGATGATCGTAATATCCAACAAAATTTGTTTATTTAACTGTCACAATATTTGAGAAGTTATATCACTTTAGGATTCAAATAATTGCACTTTAAAATATTAGCCAATAGTCAATTAAGTCCCTAAACTATCATATGCACATGATAAGGTCCTATATTCGAATATAACGTCAATGCTGACGTGAAACCATAATACGAAGTGAACGGAAACCTGCCCGGGATTAGTATTATAAATGATAACTCACTCCTTTTCTACATTGAGCTAAAGAGAAAGGATCCTTGTTTACGTGTTGAAACTGAAGAATTATTGAACCGTAATGCTGTTGAATATGACCTTGGACAGCTCATATTCATGGTTGTTTCCTAATTCGAAACCTGCACACATCTTTAAATTTGTGATGCATCTTTCAAAATTCCAACGATACACGAGTTTGCCTCAAGCATACATATATCACATTTGCTACCAGAAGAAGAAGTTGAGGAAAACTATGGTGATGTGACGAAAACTAATGATGAATATATTGCGGTAAATATGATATTTTAAGATAAGAACTTGATGAAGAAGACTTTTGTATTATATGCCATCCAGGACAAGGAGTTCACTATGTACAAGTCTGACAATCTCGAGTATGTCCTAAATTGGGTGAAGGTTGTAGTGAAAACTTAGGGCATCAAAGATGGGGTAAACATAAATGCTCAAAATTCATTATATCCAACATGGTCGTAGTTGCAAATTGGAAGCTGCTATACGAGATCACCGTCAAGCCAAAAGATCCTTGATAGGTGATATTTAAAGCTTAACGTCAACCAAGACGATTTACACTTCTGTCGATATTATGCAAGATATGTCCATGACACACGAATTGACGTTGAGATATGGAAAGGCATAGAGAGCTCATGAGCATGCATTAGAGGAGGTTATAGGTGATTCGGACCATGAGTACATAAGATTAATAATGTATCTGACACAGCTTGAAACGAAGAATGCAGATTCGAAAAAAAGCATAGAAATTGATGGAAATAGACATTTTAAATATGCTTTTATGCCGTTGGATGCATCCATACAAAGTTGGAAAGACTGCAAACCAGTAGTCGTAGTTAACGTTACTTTTCTGACAGGGAGGTATGGGGGCAATTTGTTCACAGCATGCACAAGATGCAAGTAATTCTATATTTATCATAGCATTTAGCATTGGTGATTCTAAAAATATTGACTTGAAGTTTTGGTTCTAAAATCGATAATATGTGTACTATGTTATACCGTCATGCAGACATCGAACACGCTGAACATTCGGTGTACCCCGACGCACCACATTGCTTCTTTGTACATCATATCTACAAAACCTGAGGCCAACCCATGAAAATTGTGGGAAAGATATTACAAGGCCTTTAAATGCAGAAACCAAGGTTATGAAGCATGGATTCGAGTATCATATGAAACAGCTTGACCAAATTAACAAGGGAATCAAGAAAGATCTGGTAAATATCAATACTTCTCCAGACTTTATTGTTTTTAATTTTTTGAAAAACATCAAAATTGAAAATGCAAATTATTTATTTATCCATGTCCTAGCTTGTCACATTGTGCGATCGTATCTTATCAACTTTAATTCAGAGTGTGGCATGTAAAGTGAAAGTATTGCCTTAAATTTAGTTATTAATGATTTATTGTTGCATTTTGAGAGGGAGATATTTGTGGACAATTGATATGACCACTATAAAGCATATTTCCTGCTATGTTATAGTTTAACAAAATTGCAATTCATTCTATATATTACTTTGAATTCATCTTGCATTGTTTGTGACGTTAAATTGACTAAATAACATTGAGTAAAGGATGGTATTCTTGTGATTTTTGGCGTTCTAAAATACATTATTAAGATAGAAGTGGGTAGGATATTAGATGGCTTTGTCACTCATGCTTTTCCGGGGTGTAAATACTGAAACTAAGTAAATAAGTCTACTATAATCTTAGCATTTCCACAATTCTTCACAAATAGAGGAAGTAAAATTCTCGCTATCTTGATGATTTTGTCCGCAAATTGTCCCTCAATTCTGTGATACTATCTATAATCTATGTATGTAATGTTTCTCAAATTTTTCTTATATTTTGACTATATGTGTATGGTCAGTGGCCTATAGATTTCTTTTTTTTTTAACCATGAATCTAGAGCTTCAATCTTTTTTTTTTTTACATTCCCATCTTTGCTAAGAAAAACATTCCGTCTAATAAAGAATATTTTTATTATCTCAATTGTAAGATATTGTTGGTTTCCAAAGGTGGTCGGATCACATATGCAAACAAATCGATACGGGATGATGACATCAAACATTGTAAAGTTGGTCAATGTGGTTACGAAATTGGTGAAGCATTGTGCGACTGATTACGTGTTCGAAGCATTGAGGCACTTAGTACGAAAACTAATATCGCCCAATGGACATTAACACGCCTATAGCTTCAAAGCCAGATAATTTACTGAGTAAATGTGAAGTGCTCGTTGAAACTTAAGATGACGTATTCTTTAACAAAACATAGATAGATAAGCATCAATTTGTGTAGTTCATGGCTTCCTTTATCCCCATGTGTAATCTTGTTTTACAAAATGAGGTGATATTGATCATCTTGGGCATAACTTGTATGATACTGTCGCATTATATCCCAAATTGAAATGGACATCAATTAAGTGAATCATATGTAATTGTGTCCAACGAATTCTTCTACCAAGTGTCAGATGAACATGTAAAGAATGTTGTGGACTTGAATTTGATGACATGTACTTGCAAACATTTTCAAATAGATGAAGTTTCGTATCAACAAGATTTAGCTCTCATCGATGATAAATGAGACAACCAATACAGTTATTGCTGACCTCACACAAAGGAGAGTTATATCGCTAGAAATGTTGTATCGCTTGGAGGTGGTGAATAGTGGAAAGTCAAAAATTACTGATGCCATGGTGAGATATGACTGTCTATATCGAAGAGACAACCAGACAGACCAAAAAACAAAGGTAAAGAAATAGGTTGGAGTTGTCCCATTCAACAAGTTGCGATAGGTGCGACAGTACAGGTCACAATAGAAGAATGTGTAAGCAACCTCAACCTTTAAGTCACATACGCAAACATAAAAGGAATTTGGATGTCTAGTTGAGACACATCATCTTCTATGTCGCTGTCAATTATGTCTTGGGCTTGCGCTTTTGGGATTATTGCAATACATCACCGTATTTGAAATAACATTTGTTCATATTCTCAATATATGTGTTGCTTTTCCATTCAAACTATGTTTATCGTCTTACAAAACGAATGAAGAGCTTGTTTTGGGGGAAGTAAGAACCATGTTTCCTAGTGTACTTCGTAAAAGTTATCTGGGTTACTCATTATGTTATCATATCTCATCCTGTATTTTCTGTAAGTAATTCTTTTCTAAGATTTTGGGAGATTCTCCCATTGAGAATAAGCCATAAAAAGTAGAGCAAATTCGAATCTTATTAAGTAATTATGGATTTAGTGATATCCAATTATCCACGATTTCTAAGATGCATCCTAACGTTTTTTTAATCCCATCCACATAATGCCAGTTTGCCAAAACTTGAGTTCTTGAGCTCCATTGGCCTTTCGTGCGATATCTTGCACCCCTTGGTTACTGCAAAGAAGTCAAGAGAATTAACTAATCCCTTGTAATTTCCACAAAAATCTACCCATTTCATATAAATACATTGCTCTGATAACAAAGTACAATTCCAAGATTCTTGGTACTAATGTCGATGTAAGGACTATGGACACCGCATATCTCCCCACATTGGTTTGATGTTGTTCACTTTGGACCTAAACCCTCATGGATTTGCTTTTGGGCTTTACCCCAAAAGACCTCATTCCAATAGAGTTATTATCCATACTTATAAACACAAGATCCTCCCCACTTCTAGCCAATGCAGGACTTTGGTCGCACACCCAACAATCTTCCCCTCGAACAAAGGACCACTGAGCCTCCCCTCAAACGATNTGGGCTTTACCCCAAAAGACCTCATTCCAATAGAGTTATTATCCATACTTATAAACACAAGATCCTCCCCACTTCTAGCCAATGCAGGACTTTGGTCGCACACCCAACAATCTTCCCCTCGAACAAAGGACCACCGAGCCTCCCCTCAAACGATCATCCATCGGTCCACTCTCTACCATTCAGGATTCCAACTTTTTTCTTCACCGTGTTGGGGTTAGGACACTTCCATGAAGCATCCAGAGCACACCGTATATCCAATAGAGCTCATCCATGGATCCCATCGCGAGCAAATCGAGCTAACCTTCGTTCGGTATTCCAAGAAATTTATCCACATGGCTAAGTCTGGGGCTTGGCTCTGATAACATTTGTAAGAACTATGAACACCGTATATCTCCACATTGGTATGATATTGTCTACTTTGGGCATAATTTCTCATGGATTTGCTTTTGGACTTTACCCAAAAAGACCTCATTCCAATGGAAATATTATCCATACTTATAAACCCATGATCCTCCCCACTTCTAGCCATTGTAGGACTTTGGTTTCACACTAACATTAGTTGGATTTTGGACTCCAAACCACCAAGAAATCGGGCTCAGTTTCAAACCAATCAAACCAACACAATCAATAAACCCAATCTTCCAAAACCAAAAGCCCCAGACCCAGAGTAAACAACCCACAAAGGACTCGATGTGAAGAAGAAGGTAGCCTCAATGTTTAGCCGCCAAGGCTAAGGAAGAAGGGAAAAACTAAGAAGGGCATAAAGCCAAAGCACAAAGCAAGCAAGGGATTGGTTTCTCTTCTCCAAAGAAAATGGCTGCCCTTAATTTCACACACTCTCAAGAAACAGTAACAAGTAGCCTATATAATGGCAAGAATGGGCTTTTAGGTTAATAGGCAATTGGATCCAATTGGTAGAATACAAGTGAGCTGCAACTGAAAAGTCTTCCAAGGTAGTGGGGCCATGAGTAACACTAATTAAATTAAGTTACTTCGAATGGCCCACGTAGGTTGTCGAAATGATTTGTTCGATTGTGGTGTCGACATTTCATTTCACTAATCGACCGAGACTTATGAAGTATAATCCAATAAAATCGATTTAACATCATCGCCCGAATTGAGTATCAAAACCTAACAAATCTCCATATTGATTCCCAATAAATCTGCAAGCAACCAAAACACACAATTTATACTTACATAATCAAGGTAACCAATAAAATTGGTATCACAGACCTTACCTCATGTTTTGAGCTCGAAACACATACCATACCTGCTCAAAGAACACCCAAGTAGAAGTAGATAATCACAGCAATCAATCAAAAGTAAATAAACATGCGATAGAGATATCATATAGAATAACACATAGATCTTTTCAAAGATGCTCACACAGAACAACATATTAACACCAAATTAATCAAAAAGCCAACACATATGCAACAAATGCATAAATGACCCCAGAGAAGATCTCACCACACTTATCATATCCCATTCTATATTGCTCCCACCTCAAGAGCACATATCTCACCTCATCGCCCATCATGCTCACTAGACTAATCACTTAACTCGTGTATAACTGGTAAATCTCTATAGATCCTAAGTTCTCGGGATAATTCTTTATCACCACATCACTTCTCCAACCTAAGTGGATAATGAGTCTCCACCTAACAAAAGTGATAGAAGTGTCTCTCTCGTACTCCACTTGATCAGGTTCTCTTCTAGATAAAGGATTCTAACATTTAATCACCTCTCCACTCGTGACCTAAATGCCACACTCCACATCTATACAAACCACCAATGTACCCCTAGGCATCTACTCCACCTTACCACAAGACATACAACACACTGCTAATGCATCACAAACCCACTATGGCAAATCAACACCTTATACGACCATAAAGGTCCTCAATTATAATTGACCCTCGCACCGCAAGGTTACTCCAACACCAATGCTCAAAAAATCCATAAAGAATTTATCCTACGAGGGGGTGAGGATGGAACTCACAAAGAGAATAGAAGAAATAATTGGTTACTTCACTACATTCACAAAAGATGCCCACATAGAGAACGAAGATAACCCTCACAGGCTGCCTCACATAATCTCACAAACCACATAGGCTCACTAAGATGGAGAAAATGGCTGTCTTTCTTACTTCTCTCTACCACACTCTCTCACACCACTCATAGAGCAAAACAGAGCATGACATAGATCTCAACACACTATGCATGCACATATAATCATGCAACCGAATTAAGCAATTACATACATGCGAAAAGAATTACACATGAATGTATATGCAGTAACTAGATTTACACTCAATAAACCTCACTGGGTCATCACTCGACTCAAAGACAGAATTCGCCTCACCACTCTCCTTATCTTTCTTTTTATTATCACTCCTAGGACAGTCTATTTCAATTATGTCCAAATTATCAGCAGTTAAAAAACATCCTACTTTTCGCACTTGCCTTAGACCTATATTTGTCATCAAAGTTTTTTTTGAAAAAAATCCTTTTCATTTTGCCAAATTAAAATACCATCTTTTTCATTAAAAATGCACAACTCATAATGTGTCGTCATTTTACAAAAAAAAAATGCACAGAACACAAAATGCAATCAACAACGACCACAAGTAAAGTACCGACACAATTCGCATAGAATAGTCAAGTAAACTTTCCTAAAGTCACGTGCAATTCTAATAGTGAAAAATTTAATTGACAACTAATTCACAAAGAATTCAAGTCAAATTAACAAGTAATTCCCAGGTCTAGCAACAAGCAATGATTACCCCTTCACGATAACCTCAATCCTAATGTCACCCCACACGATAACTTCTAATACAAAAAATAAATCGTTACCCTACACAATAACAATAACTGTAATAATAAAAGGCAAAGAACACGATACCAAGCGGACCATGTCTGAAGGTCCGTAAATATTGAGAGCTACGAATTCACCACTTTAGGATCGCCACCATTCGTCCTATAATCTCCAGCAACCACGGCAACACAAAACGACAATCGGCACTCGCACGTCGAAGGGTAAAATCGTCCAACTTTCACCGTATTGGCCAAAACTAAAATCCAACAACACCACAAGGTCCATATCACCTCCAGCAACATTCTGTCTTTTGGAATCATCGTCGGATCCCCACAGACGCGCCCGTACGCACCCCAACCATCTTTGTGCATGAGCCTCACGCATCGCCGACGACTGCCATACGTCGGACTCCCAACTGCTCCTTCGACTACTGAGTCTTCCAGTGGTGTTCGTTTCTCCACCAGATCTTTGGATTCACAGGAAAATGCAATTGCAAGTCCGATTTTTCTTGAAACAATCTGGACAGTTTTTTGCTTCG
Organism: Fraxinus sp. D2006-0159; assembly: GCA_903798375.1. Lineage (NCBI taxonomy): Eukaryota > Viridiplantae > Streptophyta > Magnoliopsida > Lamiales > Oleaceae > Fraxinus > Fraxinus sp. D2006-0159. The sequence goes on from CAIGRQ010150129.1 coordinate 14,520, forward strand.
GTTTGTCTACAATTCTGGGCGATTTTTTTCGATTTTAAGGTCTGGAATCCACCCCAACCAGTTCTGATACCATTTGTTGGATATTAGACTCTAAACCACCAAAAAATCGGGCTCAGTTTTAAACCAATTGAACCACCACAATCAACAAACCTAATCATCCAAAACCAAAAGCCCTGACCCAGTTGCTCCAACAGGTACACAGCCCACAAAGGACTCGGTGTAAAGAAGAAAGTAACCCCAATGTTCATCCACCAAGGCTAAGGAAGAAGGGAGAAAATGAATCACCAAGAAGGGCACAAAGCCAAAGCACAAAGCAAGCAGGGAATGGCAAGAGCGGACTTTTAGGTTAATAGGTAATTGGGCCCAATTGGTAGAATACAAGTGAGATGCAACCAAAAAGTCTTCCAAGGTAATAATAGTGCAATTATCACATTTTTCATTAACTAATAATTACATTTTCATGATTTATTGTCACCTAATTTTTCTAAATACACTTATATTTTGGTTTAGGTTGCGAATGGATGAATACGGTGGAAATAAGGAGAAACAAGTGAAAGATGACCAAAATGGAGGAAAGTGAAAGTTCAGGGACTAAAGTGCAAATGCTATAAACTTGTTTCCAATCTTGTGACAAAGATTCGAGAGTGTTAGAGGTCAA
>CAIGRQ010150184.1:0-10287 GCA_903798375.1 Fraxinus sp. D2006-0159
TTTTTTTTTTTTTTTTTGCAGCTGATGTTTCATTGGATTATTAATTTTGAAAGTCGGTTTTTGCTCCGAATGGACATTTGAGTTAATGGTAGTTCTGGAAGTTTAGAATTTTAAGAGGTTTTTTGAGATTCTGGAGGAATGATTCTATCTGCGCTTTTAACTTCAGTGGGAATCAATGTTGCCCTCTGCTTGCTGTTTTTGGCTCTGTATTCTATACTGAAAAGAAAGCAAAGTTATGCCAATATTTATTTACCACGCTTGGTTTCTGAGGGGATATCCCAACTGGGAGATGGGTATAGCTTTGAAAGGATATTGCCCTCTATCAATTGGGTGAAAAGGGCGTGGCAGCCCTCAGAAGACGAACTTTTGGCAAATTCAGGATTTGACGCTGTGGTCTTTATGCGGATTGTTACCTTCGGGTTAGTAAAAAATAACTTTTTTCTAATCTACCATTAATTTATGTGAAGGCATGAATATGTGCGTGCTTACAGGCCTTTTGACTGCTGATGAATGAGTACATATCTTGGGAATCGTAATTTTGACCTTTTATTTTTAAATAAACTTGTTCAAGTAGCCCCTTAGAAGAAAAAAGGAATGAAAATTACCAACATTAATAAAGTAAGTAAAGTTATTTAATATCCGGAGAAAGAATTTGCATCTCATGTGAACGTATTTCGTGAATTGAACATGTCAAGTGTTATTGGCCATGGTATCCCTTTGAATCATATAATATGATTTGGAAAACACCAAAGAAAACCTTTTCCTTCGTTTGATTTTGAAAGAAAAAATGATGCAAATACTTATTCATTGCTTTTCGTAATTTACATATCCCTTTCTATTATTTCTCATGATATTCAACTGTTTAAAAAAATTAGATTTGATTTTTGTTCTGTTATAAAAGAAAAGACGAGGAATATTATTTTCCGCTGTATTCTTCTTTCCATTATGAGTCTCAAGATCTAAATGGAGTCTTAGGATTCTAGTGTAGTTGATGATGCGTGGTGAGTATTTAGCCAGATGCCAACTGGTTAAATTGAACTCGTCCTAGAATGCCTCAATTCACGATCCACAAGCACTGTTTGTGGATTAAGCCCCATTTCTATAAAGTGATTATTTTCGACGATGTTGTGACAAGTTTCAACTCTTATGCATTTTCTTTTTTTCTGTATCGTATATTATCTAGCCTATAATGGATTTTTTTTCCCTGTATTTTTACAGTTTGAGAGTATTTGGAGTTGCTGCTATAATCGGGATTTGTGTCCTTCTTCCATTCAATTATATGGGGAATCAGCTAAATATTGACTTTACAGACTTGCCAAACAAGTCTCTGGAGTCATTCAGTATCTCGAATGTTGATGATGGGTCAAACAGGTGACAACTACATGGCATAATAAACTCAAATTTTGTTTTCTGGTACTGAACTAATGTCATTAGTTACATCCAAGGTTACCTCTAAGGATGGCAACCATATTTTCGACCTTTTTGTGTTGCTCCACTTGCTAGCCTATTTCCTTCACTTTCTATTATTGATATGTCTATCCAACTTTAAATACTGACTTCATTATCATTCCTTTTTTAGTTTTGGATGTGGGTACCAATTATGATGGATCCACTCAATGCTTTGCATCTTTCTATTTATGTTAAGAAGTGACAAATCCTTTTTTTTTTTCATCTGTGTTTCAAAGGTTATGGGTGCACTTCTGTGCTGTTTATGTTTTCACTGCAGTAGTCTGCTATTATCTTTACTCTGTAAGTATATTGTGTGTGCCTACCTTTTTCCTGGTTTATTTATTTACACTTTTGTGAAGTTAGAAAAACTAACCTGTTGGTGAGTTACTGTTTTTTCTGCAGGAGTATGATTACATTTCATGTAAAAGGATTGGTTATTTCTATTCATCAAAACCTCAGCCACACCAGTTCACTGTTTTAGTTAGAAGTATACCCAAGTCTTCTGGAAGTAGCCTCAGTGAAAGCGTTGAGAGCTTTTTCACCGAATATTATTCTTCTACCTATCTTTCCCATTCTATGGTTCGTCGGACAAGCAAACTAAAAGGGCTCATTGTAAGCATTACATGAAGTTAGCATATTAATAAAAAATGTTCTGGAAGATGATAGGTTTACTGTTCTTCCATTTTATTTTTTTTTTAAAATTTTTCTCTTTTTACCTGCACTAAATTTATGTTCCACACATTTGTTTATTTGGAAGACAAATGATACTTTCTTGGCGGACAAAATCTCTGTTCACATATCTGTTTCCATATTAATTGCAGTTTGTGGCATGCATTTTTTTATATATAAAATTTAGAGTGTAAAAGAACACAGTTATGCTATTGATGCCATAAAATCTGTGGTTTTTGTGCCTTGAAACTTGTAAGGAAAGTGATATTGGGAATGATGAGATCAAAAACATGGTTGTCATCTATATATTATTGTTCAGGTCTTCAATACAAAGATTTCATGCACCCAACTAGTTTCATCACAGGCCAAGCTTTCAATCATCGAGATGTTCAAAGAGAAGCCCAGAATATTAAGAATTAATTAATATAGTTAGACCAATCAACAGTGAGAATTATGAGAATTAATAAAGATTACGTAATTGTTTGGGAACGTTTTTCACTTGGGCCTCTATTTATCTTCATATTGCATCTGTTTATTTGCTTTATCCCTTGAACTGCTCGTAAATCACAATGCACAAGTACATGTTAATTTGTAGAACTAAGGCCTTCCAAATTGCTTCATTTGGACGATATAGAAAGTTTAGGATGTACTCGAGTGGTGTAGTAGCTGATAGGTTATTCGTCTAATCATTATCGTGCATAATGGTCAAAACTATTGTTATGACTATATGATGCTTTTGCATTGGATTAAAGTATGAAAATTTTTAATGGATCATAAATTCATTTTCCAGATTGAGAGCTAATCTTGGAAAGACATTAAATATGGTATGGTGTCTGTTTTAAATATTTCTGAAATCAATTGTTCTAAGTGCTTTCATGCTAAACAATGGTATGTCTAGAAAAATTTCTTTTGAAAGTCAGCCTGTGGAAGTACTTCATTCAGACATTTGAGACTTTTTGGAGTATGTAACTTTCTTCTTCTTAATTGACACCATGGAATGAATATTAACCTTCCTTTTAATAATTATTTATGTGAACTGCAGATTTTTGTTCCTATATTGAATAGGAGAATCCAGATTTAGACGCCAGACTTACAGATTTTGCTTAAATTCTGCTACCATAGTAGTCAGTATTTTTTTTATTGCATTTGACTTCTGATATGTGTTATGGCATTCCTTCTAGAATAATGCAGAAAAGTTGTCTAGAAGGCTTGTTCACTTGAAATCTAAAAATGATACTCAACAAAGATTTGGTCGAGCTGGTTTTATGGGACTTTTTGGGGAGAGAGTTGATCTTCTTGATAGCTGTGAGAAGAAGCTAGAAGATATGGAAGACAATGTGAGGACAGAACGATCTACAATTGCAGGAAAGGTAATTATGAATATGATGCATTTATGTTAATGATTGCATTTTACTAAGCTAAAAAAGGTAACTATACAAATATACGACTAATCAATTTCCATGGATATGGGAATTCAATGCCATAGATTTGGGAATCACAGAACTATAACAGCAAATTTCCTTCTCTGAAGTTGACTTTCTCCATGCTGCTCCTGAAGCTGGGTTAAAGAAATCTATCAAACCTGGCCTGCTCGCCAAGGAATGAAAAGCTTGCTTTGGTAGTCCCTAATTAAGTATGACTTTGGCTTTTAAGTGTTTCTTGAAGAGACAAATGGGGCATATATCAAGCCATTCTCTTACTTCTCCTCCATGAAGTGCCTATCAATCTCTACGATTGTCTTTGATGGGATTATGCACGACAATAATAGCTGCTTTATAACTCAATAGAGCTTCAAAGGATCATCAATAGCCACCTTTAATCTGATAATCGAGATCTAAGCCACATAACACTCATATTCCTTGTCTCATAGTCCTGAATTTTGCTTTTGCACTATATCCGGCAACCACCAATGGAATTGCAATACCAAAGTTGATTTTTTTGTCAATATATGCCAGCCTGGTCTGCATCACAATTTGCTTCCACACTTAAGGTCATCATTCTTGGAGAGCATTGAACCTTTACATGGAGTACTTTTTTACATATCTCAAAATCTTCATTACTGCATCCATATGCTCCACTTGGAGATTGCATAAACTAACTAATGAAACTTATTTCAAAGGCAGGCGTGGTGTGAGAAAAGTGAATTAGCTTGCCCACTTGCTTTTGATATCTTTCCTCGTCAACTATCTTCTTTTCTAATGTTGCCCCTAGTTTTTTTGTGAATCTTTTTAGTTGATATCTTTTCATTTTTCAGTGCTCAGCTGCCACTTGAGTCCTACTGATGTAGAACGTAACAATTTGGCAACGAACAATTGAAGAAGAAGAAAAAAGAGAGAAAAAGAAAATGAAAAAGAAAAAGGGGTTTCAAGAAGAAGAATTTAGGGCAAGAGAAAATCAATTTATTTCATAAATTCAAAGGTACTTATTACAATGAATAAGCCCATTTTTATGGGACAATGCTAAATCAAAAGAACTTCTAACTAACTAGAACTTTATCAAAATATACAAACTAATATAATCCAATTTAAACAAACATAATCCCATCTAAGTTTTATCTTATCTTCAGTTCCCATCACCCACATCCACCATTATCTGAAGTCTTACTTCCTTTATCCTAGTTCTGAATTGATGAGCTTTAAGTTGGATGAGAAGGGTGTCTTGCGGCCTCTGGAAGTCACAATCCACATCCATCCATATTGAATAAGAACAAATTTCACTCTTTCATCCCTAGGAAGGAATAGGGTCATAATGCACCAGAAACTCTTTGGCTCTGATACACAATAAAACCTGTTTTTGCCTTGCTCCCTTTTTTAGTATTATCAAAGCATCAAACTACAATGGATATCCATGCAAGAAAAAATGGGTAAAAATGGTAATTGTACAAATATACCCAATCAAATTCCATATATATCAAAATCAAATCCTATGGATTCAGGAATCAAATCTCAGAACTAAGTATACCTCTTGACTAACGAGTAATCAAATAATCATTTGCCTGCATGAAGAAATTTGCTTGAATTCTGAAAATTTCAAACTATGGCGCAATAAACTAAACGAGGCCATATCTGTTGTACTTTTTTCCCAATGATAGAAGTTGGTGCTGGTTAATTTGTTTAGATGATAAAGTCACATGCTGACATCTAGGATTTTTAGCACACCAAAAGCTTTTGAGCTACTCCATGTTCTGGGCTGTGTAGGTTTTCTTGACATTATGATTATATTTATAACTAAGAGTTCACTTAAATCTACATCTCTAAAGTTTGCTATATTGATTTTTCTAAGTCAGCTAACTCCATTACAGTGAAGAGGTCTCACTTGCAAGCATTCTTCTTCATGGTGCCTGGTCTTATGGATGTTCTCAATTCATATTTATCTTTCCAAATTATGTTTTTGGACAGTGTCTAATATACTATTATCCAATTCTGTCTTTTCATAGGAAGTTCCAGCTGCTTTTGTGTCCTTCAAGTCTCGCTTTAGTGCTGCAATAGCTACACACATTCGACAAGGGGTGAAGCCTACAGAATGGATTACTGAGCCAGCTCCTGATCCACAGGATGTCTATTGGCCCTTCTTTTCTGCATCATTTTTGAAAAAATGGATGTGCAACCTTGCAGTTATTGTTGCATGTGTTCTTATTACTATTTTATTCCTTATACCTGTTATCATAGTGCAAGGTCTTACACATTTGGAACAGTTGGAGATCTGGTTCCCTTTTCTTAAAGGCATACTTAGTATGTAAGTTGTCGTGTTTCAGTTTTTGTGCTCCACCAACACAGTTAAAATGTCTAGTACTTCTTATTTCTGAAAATAATATACAGAGATTTGACTCGCATTCCTATGAGACGTTCACACACACACACGTACTTAAGTTTCTACTTTATGAAATGTCCACGCATTGTGATGTAACGAGGGCATCTGATCTCATAGTAATATAAGGTTTCTTGTGCGTGCAGAAAAATTATCAGCCAAGTAATTACAGGATATCTTCCTAGTCTCATTCTTGAGATGTTTTTATCTTTTGTGCCACCTGTCATGGTTGTGTTATCCTCCATACAAGGGTATATTGCCCTCAGTCAGATTGAGAAAAGTGCATGCATTAAAGTTCTGTGGTTCTTCATATGGAACATCTTCTTTGCAAATGTACTATCAGGATCAGCTCTCTACCGGGTTGAAGTCTTTCTTGAGCCCAAAAGAATTCCTGAAATATTAGCTGTGGCTGTTCCTGGACAGGTATATGCATTCAACAATGACTACAAAGACATGATTGAGGAATTATTTCTTAGCTTATATGATGTCTGCATTTTTCAACTCATATAATGTATCTGGTCTTAAAATCATGATTGATTAAGTACACATTTGAAATGCAATGTTACGAGCTGAGTCACATCTGTGGAGATGTCTCTGTCAAGGTCATTAGTAGCTGGCCTATCATTGTTAACTTTAAGCTTTGACTAAAAGTATACCTTTATGGTTTCTGTTGAAAATAAGAATCATCGAGGTACTAAGGCAAAGAAACTAGATAATCATCCTGGCTTTGATCATTGCTCTATGTGAAGAATATACCATTAAAATGTATGGTGTAGAAGTAGGTTTACTACTGTAGTATTTTTGTATATGCACAAGTTTGATTTCAATTTTAGACTTGAGTATTTGAGTAATTTAGAAAAGCATCAAATAACTTGACCTGCTATCTTGATTGGGAAGATTGAATTACTTTTTATACTGTTTTATAGAAACAGAGGTATAACTATTATGCCGAAAAGAATTTAAGAATGTAGAGAAAAAAGCTGGCCTTTGGGGAGTAAGAAAGATCAGCAATGGATTCTTAAGTGCAGATTCTCTTTCCAAGTTCCTTGTGAATCAGGAACGAGTAACTATGTATAGAACATCTGTGTATAATATAATAAATTGTGAGATTCTACAATAAATGCTTCTGATATGATGAAGCTCTTTGTGTTTGTAAACTGCTTTGAGCACATGCGATGATTTTTAATGTGTGCTTCTTTCTAGAATACTATTGAAAATATAGCTGGGCATGTTTACTGTGATGGGCGAATGATGATAAATACGGTGGTGGTCACTTGTGCTGTGATCTTAGAGACCATTACTTGTACGGTCACCTTTCCACCACATTGTTATTTGAATGCAGTAAATTTTTACTTGTATAAAGCTTTATTTGATTGTTGGCTTTTGTCTTGCCAATGGCGTGATGACTCCTTTCAAGTTTCGATATATATATATTTGCATTCCCTAGCTCTTGAATAACTTTAACTATGTTAAAAGTTTTCTCTCGCCATTTTGGCCCTCTAGATTCATTACAAAGTATTGTCATTAGATTTTATTTTTTTAATGATTCGCCTGTTTTTTTTTTTTTGAAAGGTAATCAAAATTTTTTATAAAATGATTCACCTGTTAAGAGAGCATAAGATCGATATATAATTATTTTGTTATTATTTTTTTAAACTATTATTTTGTTATTATTGTTTTCTGGTTGTTAAAATGTGATTCTAGGAAGGTTGGTATTTTAGTTTCGAATACTAACTAATTTGTACGCATTTCTTCTAAGAAACTAATTTTATGCTGTTTTTGTTGTAGGCATCATTCTTCATTGCATATGTTGTAACTTCAGGATGGACCAAAACCGTATCTAAAGAACTTTTTCAGCTGAAGTCCGCTGTGTGGATTTCCCTAAAAAGTATATTTTGTTGGAGTTCTGATGAGGAATTTGAGGTTCCTTCATTTCCTTACCACAGTGAAATTCCCAGGATTCTCTTTTTCAGCCTTCTTGGTGTAACATACTTCTTCCTTGCACCCCTAATTTTGCCGTTTCTATTGGGTTACTATTGCTTGGGATACATCATCTATCGTAACCAGGTTAGAAGATCATATTTCTGTTTGTTCTTTCCAACTTAAAACTATAGCACCTTGTATCTGCATGAATAGGTCGAGAGAAAATGATTTACTGCCTGTGTCACTTAATCTAGGATGCAGCAAGTGCATTTTAGCTTTTCAAAGATGTCGTGGTGTTGAAAAATAAGTTCAAGAAAACGTAAAAAAATTAAAAATTAAAAAAAAAAAAATCGTCCCTGACTAAATAAGTTTCATGTGTCAATCAAAATGACTTAATCACATAAAGGGATTACCTTTGATTTGTGATTAATAACAGATTCGAAATTACGGACTAAACAACTTCAGCCTCCAATCTCCGTGATCTTTAAGCTTCTATCCCCAAGCCTTCTTTGGTATTATTTTAAGTATTGCTTGTATGGGTGAGTGGGCACCAAGAAAAGCCAAATCCAAGAGCTAGAGTGATTTCGGACTGGAATCACACGAGGAACAAGCAAAAGCAATTTCTTTCTACAGGGGATGGAGCCTTGGCATGCCCCTCTAGACCTGTATATATAGCTTTAGTGCTCTTACCCAAGTCCTGCTTTGTATAGGAAACTATTTTGGCCTTTTTGCATATGTAGTTCCTGAACTTTCATTATTAGTGCAATTAGGTCCAAGACTTTAAAGAAGCTACCAAAGGGACCTGATTGGACCTATATAATTTTATGTCCAATAATTGAACTACAATCAAGTTGATTTGCGATTGTACAAAATAATTATTAATTTTCGCTTACTCCTCTAAAAGCGAGAATCTGAATTGTTAAATTATATAAAGTCACAAAAGCAATAATATATTAGTTTTCAGCAATTATATCATTTTGATTTGTCAACTTTATATCTTACCCCCGTCGGACATTGAATAATTAGATCTGGGCTAAATTGGCCGTTTCGCCAAGCTCATTCTTTTCTCACTTAGACTTATTTTGTTTAACAATTTCTTCGTGATACAATCATAGAATAATTATTTGGTCATCACCAAATACTGAGCAAGCCACATCCAGTTCACGATTAGCAATCACTAATAGGAGGAGATTTAAGAAATCCATGATGCAGTCAGTGTAATTTATGCTATAAAATTAATCTATGCATATTACTCATGTCCAATACACTTCGGAGTGATTGTATGAATTTGCTTAAGAGGGATTGTTTGTGTGGTGAGATGGCGGTATGATTGTGTGGTATCCAATGGTGGGAGGAGAAGATGAGTGCAGCGATGACAGGTTGGTGTGGGATAAGTTAATTTGTTTTTGGAGTTGTCTTTCGATTAGAGTTTGGAGCGGCAGGCAGATGACTTTTTGTTAGAGATTTGGAGAAGTGAGATTGGATGAACGACCAATGAGAGATAGTGGTCGGAGCTATTGGAGTAGTCGATGGTGGCAGACAGTTGTGGCAGATGGCAGTAGGTGACGTCTTTAATTGTTGGAGACTGTGAAGATTGGAGGCTGATTGGGTCGGGTCAATGAGTTTAGGTTGGGCTAATATCTAGGTTTGGATTAAGTGAGCTGTTTTGTTGGGCATTGGGTTACTGGGCCGTAGATTGGGTGTATCGGTTGGGTTGATGGGTAACGAGTAATTAGGAATAGGTCTTGGTTATAGAGGATCGGACTAGGGTTATTGGGCTATAGATTATATTTGCTGGATTGGTTGAGCTGGGTATGTTTTTGGGGGTGGGCCTGGATATGTAATGGTTTATGGGTTGGGCTAGGGCTTGCTTGGTTATGATAGTTAGTTTGGGTAGTGGGCTTGGTGGGCGTGTGAGGCTTGTATGATTTAGGAAGTACAGCGAACTAATATCGAATAGCTTTTTATATGTGGAAATTACACAAATCCAGGTGTTTAAAGATTGATTTTCAAAAATCAGGTTTAAAGTTTACTTATTCAAAAATCAGGTAATAATTTTTTATTTTAATAAATATAATAATATTAAAACCATAATTAATAACCCTAATTTTTAATTTTTTATCACTTCCATCTCCCTCTCGTCTTCTTCCCCCTTTCTCTCTCGTCTCTCTCTGTCCTCTCCCTCGCCACCGCCGTCGTCGCCAAAGACCACAGAGCTCGTCGTTATGAGCAGGGATCGTCGGCATCGCTGCAGTCCATTGACGTGCATCATCGACGACATGCTCGGTTTCACAGATCGCAGGTTTGGCTCCCGAGATTTAACGCTTGAAGGCCGCCTTCCCCTCATTCTTTGGCCAGCAAGCCCGAACAATTGGAATACACGCACACTACGAGTAGGATGTTAAGAGAAATACCTGCATATAATCATATATCATTAGT
>CAIGRQ010150329.1:0-10691 GCA_903798375.1 Fraxinus sp. D2006-0159
GATATATAATGAAATAACTACAATCCCCTAACTTGAAAAAAGGAGTAGCATGGCTTCACATTTTCCTTCTCATATGGTGAGTTATGAATAGTGGTCTTAATCACAACATCTCTAAACAGTCCAAGACACGTGTGTAATACCCTGTGGAAGTAAAAACTCGCAGTTTGACTAGATCAAAAGAAAGTGAAACGTCTAGCTCAACGGTAATTAGAAAAATAGCCACTTGTTTCTCAATTCAATCATATTTACTATCAACCAATCCATAAGTTCACGAACGAACACGTAGTCTTTGAAATGGACCTATTTTCATCCTAAGTAAATCACGACATGTTGAATCACTCGTACCAAACATTCGTGTAAGTGTCATTTCTCTTTCAGAATCTCAATTGTATGAGGTGCCCTAGGAAGATGTTGTTCACGATGCCTAATATAATTATATATCACAATCGCTTTCATGACTATCATCCAAAATAAATGTTCTCGTTGGGGACAATGTTGATTCTCTGTTGTAGCCATGTTATGCACTACCACGATAAATAAAAATCTAATAAATGAACATATAAATTACATATTATGATTATATAAATAAATTATAAATTTAATAATTTGGTCGCATTTTTATTATAATTATACAATTTCAACAAACGCCTACCAAATTCTAAGAAACGATACTCCAACAAATAATGTTAATACCTGCAAAATGGTAATAGTAATAAACAATATGTAAATAACCTAATATTGTGGATGACATTTTATTTTCTAACAAAAATGGATAAAAATCGTCAAGATGCTACAAAACTAAAAGGTAAAGTGTTGGCGCCGTCAAAATAATAGGGTAGCGATCAAGCAATTTGATCATAACATAAAAAGAAAGAGATTGATTGAAAGGAAATAAAAAGAAACAAAGAGATGCCAGTTTTTAGATAGTTATGTCAAAGTATGAAGTGTGCATAATAAAGAGATTACCTCTTTATGATCAAATCTGTTAAATCTATTACACAAGCTTAAATTCAAGAAACATTAAACATGACAGTGGAGCTTTACTTGATAGAAGCATTTTTATGCCTTTTGACACAATTGTCAAACTCTTTCCATGGACCACCTTAGGGTTCCTAGTTGGGCACAAGATATTACGGACACTTGAACAATCAAGTCATCTGACCAAAACCAAGAGATTATACTATCCCATGCTCCCTCTTCGCATGTATTCGGTTTCACTCTTCTACTTTGACGAGAAAATCAAAAGCTAAAATTCAAGTTCATCTAACATCACACAAGTTTAAAATTATAAAATTCCAAGAAAAACACCCATTAAAATATAAATATACCAATATTTTGTCACTAAACAGCAGATATATTTGTAAAAATCTTAATTTTTTGGCACTTCATAGAACAAAACTATAAATATACAAATTTTCTATCACTGCCCGATTGAAATAGGTTTTAAATTGTCTCAATTATCTTTCACCAATAAAAGATGTTGATTAAAAGCTAACATTCAAGCTCAGAGCAAGAGAAAAGTGAAAATGACCAAAAAAAAAAAAGTTTTCATCATTTTCTATTCAACCCCTACATACTTCGAAATTGATTTTACCCTCCACGCCTCCATAAAAAGACAATATGCCCCTGTTTAACATTCATTCTCTTTTTTTCTTTTTTTTCTTCATTTCAACCACACATTTTCCAAATAAAATAATATTACATACAAATTTAAAATTTTTCATTACTTTTCCACCACACATTCTCCCATCAATCACTATTCCAAAACTTCTATTCCCATTAAAATGGGTGCCAAACACTCACTATGGGTGTGCTTGATATTATTGAGAGAAGAATATATTTAAATAGTGATATGATGGGAAATATGTAGTTACAAAGTAAGGAAAAATTATTGATGTGATGGAAAATATTATTTTATTGAAAAATTTGTGGTGAAAAATGAGTTTTGATAGAATGTATACCAACCATGGGCTATATAAATATTTCACATTTCTGTCTTCGTTAATCACGTAAAATTAAAAGATGCCAAAATAGCACTTTCAAGTACAAAAGTTCATTTCAAGCAAAGAAAATATCTACCCACATTAACGCTTAAAGTAGGGATGGGAAAAAAAAAACTCATTCAGCTCGAAACCCGTGGGGCACGCCTAGAACGAAGCAGGGATTACCCGCCTAATCGGGTAAATGGGACGGGGACGGGGCGAGGGTACGAGGCGGTTATGGGAATCATAGTCTCCGTCCTGCTACCAGTCCCGTTTAAAGTTAATTTTAAATTTAAATTTTTTATCAAACAAAAATAATATATTTATCATATTTTTAAAGAAAACATAAATTGTTTGTAACAAATTGGTAAAAAAGTAATAAAATATACTAAGTAAAGACATAAAAAAAATAAAAATAAAAAATAAATTGGGCGATAAATGGAGCAGGGGACTGTCCCATCCCACCCCGCCCCGTCCCGTCCCACTTTAAAGTGGTATGAAAATGGGGTAAGGTAACAAAAATACCCGATGGGACGGGATGGGAATAGTTGACTTGTCTCATACCCATCTTGTTACCATTCTTAGCCTACAAAACACATGATCATCTACTCAAGCAAATTTTTTTTTTCTACAAACTGAAAGTCATAACATTCAAGATTATACTTGATTATAGAAGCACAAACTATTGCACAACGCCCATCACCATTCATAGGTAATACAACAAATCCCACTGCTATCTCCCTTAAAGTTGTTGCTCTATGATCTCCACTGCGCACACACGCAAGAGAGAGAGATAGAGAAGCAGCGATAAAAGATAAGTATAAAACTAGAACTTACACACAATAGATACATCAATGGTAAATACACATGTTCAAGTTCAAAGGGATTTTTTATTCTTAATCTTGTTCCATTTCATCATGCTGATCATGCGGGTTCTGTGAATTTGGCTGCTCAACTTTATCATTTGGTGCATCTATTACTTCATCAGCTGAAATAGAACCCTAATAGAGAAATGAACGCTGTTAGACTTTCATTTTGGGATTCGGTTACTTCAAAACTAAGCAAAATTTAAAGGGGCATACCTCCAAGCATGTCATCTCAACTGATGATGAGCCCACCTCTCCAGTGTGCTCATAAACTTTCATATCGTCCTGAAGAGATTAATAAATGGAAAAAAAAAATATTATTATAGCTAAAAAACAATTTATGGGATCAGATCGTTGGACGAAGTAACAAACAAAAGAGACCAAAGCTATAATTAAAGAATTAAAGATGCCTACCATGTTGAAACAAGATCTGGTATAAAAGGCAAAAGCTTTGTTATAATTTTTAAAGGGGGAGAGCCCCACTATTTTCCTATTTTTAGGTGATACATATAGCAACCATAATATGCATGTTGCCATTACACTCCACTACACTAATAATTTATGGATCATGCTATATGTACCTAATTTTTTTTATCGAATCTTTTACCTATTACTCATAATGAGGATTGGGACCACATTGTTGAGATTTTTAAATACACGCGGGCCCCGCACATTATATGAGAGGGGGTAATCCATTATGTACAAACCATTATGTACAAATGAATTAACCCATAATTCATATTAGTCAACAAATGCAACAAGTTTTAAACTACTTACCATGTAAAACTGTAGGTTTCCATTTTTGGGTGTAAATGTTTGATCTAAAAAGGAATTCACATGTGTAGTTTCTGGTCTTTTATTTCTATATTTTCTTCGAATCGAGAAAAGTTGCTACTTGTTAAATCCCTAGTCTAATGTACTTGTTATTGAAAGTTCAATATTTCAAACCTACGAGGTTATGTATATTTGCTGAATTTTAAAGGTTTCCCGAATGGTTAAGGTATTATGCGTAAGTATTATACCCTAAATCCAATCAATTTAGGTTCTCAACATTTTTAATATGTTTAATGCATTTATTTTGGTAAGATCCGTTATTTATTTGAATTACTATTCTAATAAATTATATTAAATAAAATAGTCCATAAATTTAATTCTTACTAATTTGTTAATCACAAGAAGTTGCGATTGTGATATACAAATTATATATGACTAAATTTTAAATCATCTCTGGTTGTAAGTAATAATGAGATACGGATATTGTTATTACGGATAGACCATCACGTGTGACATTTCTTACTTATAAAATAAGTAACTAATCTCATAAAGTAAAGTGTGGTGATACTTAAATGAACACAAGAATGTTTTATTATAAAATAAAATATTGGAGACCAGTTGGGAGATTCCACATGGATAACTATCTGAGTGTCAATAGTTAATCTCTAACATTCAATAATGGAATTGGTACTTCCACCTGGGGTCATTATAGTGCTTTATACGAAGACAATCGTACTTTGGTGATGTTGGATGTTGATCTGCCAAGAGTCGTTAAAACGACATTGTCCGGATATGTCAAGAGTGAGACGAATGTCGTGAATGATCAATACACGATTCGTCACTTTCAGATAGTCATTCACTTAAATTGATAACAAAATCTTTGGCCAAGTATACTCATAAGTCGGAAAAAAGTTTTCAACTTACATTGACTTAATAGTAGGATGAAAGACATTATCGATAATTGGGATTGACACATATCTATATCTCGTAATTGATTGGATCATATTGAAGAAATAATCATAGTTTCACGGTAAACGAAAAAGTTTGATTTTGTCATACCACGTGACATTTTCCCTTACAATTATTGTCACGACACATTGTAAGATGTCAATTTGGGACGATGGATGTGAATTGGTGATAAATTAAAATTGGATATTTTAATTTATCAATTTTGATTATACCAAAATAATAATTATCATCGTTAAGTGTCATAATCGGGAACCTAATGGCTTACACACAAGAAAAACTAGAAGAATGAGATTAATAGGCTGTTAGGGTTTGAAAATTCAGAACTAGGTTCATTATTCATGTTAGCACAAGAAAAAACCATAGTTATCTCAATTTTGTTCGCAATGTGAATTTTCATTAGAAGCTAATAGTTGTAGATTGCACATCAAATCGATTCTTCAAGAAATTCATCAAATGTATAATTTTTTATCACAGTTTCTCTCTAAATCCAAAGAAGATTATTGATGGGAATTGAAAATTTTGTTTAAACTCCGCTATGCATGTTAAGTAAATTTCCAATAGCGGTATCAGAGTTCAAATGCTTGTTAGAAATTGTTTTTGCATGATTGAACAATCAAAAGTTGATTGTTATTATTTTTCTTGAATCTAGCAATTAAAAAAATTAATTTTCATATTCAAAAATCTGTTTTTGAAAATAAAAATAATTTTGGATTGAAATCGGATCTGAGGGATTATTGATGGCAACAATCGCTAACTCAAGAACGCAGCAGTGATGGTCACTGCTATGCGTTATTACAACGACCAACACGCGCTATTTCTCCTCTGATATGCATCATGTGTTTGACCACTGCGGCACACCACTGCTTGGTCCACACTAGCGGCACCGCCTGCCGAATGCAATGAAGAAAGTGAATGGAGGTTTAGGGTTTAGGCATTTTGGGGACTGTGGATCTCCTTACAATTTATGAAATTGTGGGGACCTGTATGCAATTAGGGGTTTAGGTTCATGTTGTAATTTTTTTAAAACAAGGACCTGTTTAGCAAATTTTTTTATTTGGAAGGGTCTCGTTATAATTTTAAATTGGGCCAGATTGCAATTTTTCGAAAGGGTTCTTGCGTACAATTTCTAAAAGGGTTTTAAAATGATTTTGGAAATGTTTTGACCGATGCTATCGATTTTGACCCCTTTAAAATTTTATTTAAAATTAATGACTTCCGATATTTTAGTTAAAATTGGATTTTAACTTAAATATTATACCTTGACCCTAAATTGAATTTTATTTTATTTAGGAGTTTTATCATAAATTTAAATGTTAATTCAATTATAATTAGAGTTTATTTTATTCAGGAGTTCTATCGTAATTTAAAATGTTAATTCAATTATAATTATAGTTGATAATATTTAATTAGAAATTGATTGTAATTAAATTTCTCACCCTAATATATTCTACAAATTAAAATTGGATTCTAATTTGACATTTAATTAAATTTTAATTAGAGTTTGACTCTAATTTGGTATTTAATTAGAATTTGATTTTAATCAAATAGTTCTGTCTATAATTGTTGAACTAGAATTGGACTCATATTTAATTAAAATTTTATTTTGATTATTGACGCGCTAATTTATTTAATTGGTTAATTTGATTAATTAAATATTTAGTTATTTTCTATCCATTTATCTTAATGATTTTAGATGACTATTATTGCTAGATTCTTGAAATATGTTTGCATATAATATTAAATATTATATAAGAATGTATTTATTTTATGAATATTTATTTAGTGGATGATTATGGATTCGACCATATGGATGTGTTGAATGGTTTACTTAATTCTTGTTGTTTTATGGGCTTGCGTGCTCTTAAATTAATTTTGGACCTACGCGTCCGTATTATGTGATGAATGTTTTATTAGTGGATGATTATGGACTCGACCATATGGATGTGTTGAATGATTAATTTTATTTTTGTCGTTTTATGGGCTTGCGAGGTCTTAATTTATTTTGGACATACGAGTCCGTTATTATACTTGTTATTATGGGTATGCGCGTCTAATTTCATTTAGGTCTGCATGCCAACTAGTATATGATACAGGTTGTAGCTGGACTAATTAAAAATGCAAGAAGATGAGGCAGCCATGGAGATGGTGCATGGATAATGAATCAATGCAATACCCCATAGGAATTGACCAACTAGTCTTCATTTTGATTCGGGAAGGCTAGATAGAATTGGTCCATAATCATCCACACTAGTATATATATTTATTTGCATGTTTGATGCTTGATAAATCCTTCACTAAAATATTAAGTTAGAATTATTTTTTGTCTTCCATCATTATGGTGCAAAATGAGAGCCAAAAATTGATATCAACTTGTTGAGTACAATCAAGGCTGGTCTATTAGGAATAATTTAACACTATGAAATATTTGGTATTCTTGAATGATGTGTTCGACTTAATTAAAATTTATTTTTTATTAAATACATTCAAAGAGATAAATTTTGGAGTTCTGTTAAGCTAACACATAAGATATTTGAGGTCAAAGAGTTGTCAACTTAATGATCTAAGAGTTGTATGAAAATACAATTGATAATACTATCTACCCAAATATTTTATTAAGATTTATTGAGCACACTCAAAGTCTTAATACAACAAATAGGATCCCAACCTATTATGAATCAAGCATGGATTTTATTAATTTGTGTGAAAGTCATAAATTAATTTTAAATAATGAGAGCATATTTAATTTAATTAAAGTCCAATTTAAATTTATGCAATGCATTTTGAAACATATTAATTCTTTACTTTTCATCATTTACAGTTTTTTAATCATGGGTAACCATATGAATTTGAGAGACATACTGGATGCCAACAAACTGACCAGGCCAAATTTTCTAGATTGATACCACAATTTGAGAATTGTTTCCAAGCATGAGAAAATTGGTTATATCATTGAGCATCCCTTTCCAGATGTGGATGCTTACAATAAACACAGTGATGACGATAAACCGTAGCTTATTTGATGCTTGCAGCTATGACACCTAAGTTACAAAAGCAACATGAAGGTATGGATGCTTATACTATGATTTTTCATCTCAAATAATTGTATGATGAACAATCATGTAAGAAAAGATATGAGACTTCCAAGCAACAATATCGGTGCAAAATGGAAAAAGGATCTTCAGTCGGTGCTCATGTGCTGAAGATGATTGGCTAGCTTTATTGAGAAGTTGGCTCAATTAGGTTCAATAATGACCATGAACTAAGTGTTGATTTGGTTCTGCAATCTTTGTTAGACAGTTATTCGTAGTTCATCATGAATTTCAACATGAAATAGCTCGAGTATACACTCCCTAAATTGCTGAACATGCTTAAAATTGTTGAACCCAATGTCAAAGCTAGCAGCATGCATGTCCTAGCCATTCAATCCTCCAAGTGTACTAATAGGAAGACTAAAGAAAGTTTTAAGAAAACATCTAAGAAGGCTAAGAGAAATAACAAATTAGTCAAATCAAACAAGGACAATACCAAGTCTTACGACCCATGTTATCACTGTAGAGTGAAAGGTCATTGAAAAGGAACTACAAGGCTTACCTCGTAAGCTTGAAGGGAAAGAAGTCTTCTAAAACTTCATCTTTAAGTACTTGTTATCGAAGTTAATATGTCTACTTCATTAGCTTCTTGGGTATTAGATACAGGGTGTAGATCTCATAGTGGTATAAATATGAAGGAAATAAAGAAAAGTAGACCACTAGGGAAAAAAGAAGTTGATCTGTGCGTAGGAAATTGAGCAAGGGTTGCTGCATTAGCTGTAGAAACATACTTCTTACCAATACCTTTGAGCTTAGTGTTAGAATTAAAAAAATCTTAGTATTAGAATTAGAAAATTGTTATTTGTTCTCGCCATAAAAACATTATTTCTATTATATGTTTGGATATGAATGATTTTTCAATCAATGTTAAGATCAACTCTTGTTCTTTTTATTGAGGCAAGATCTTTTATCTTTGTGAAGTATTACAAAGTGACATCTAAATTCTTGATGCTAAGCCATATATTATTAGTATAGAAAATAGAAGGCAGAAAAGTGATGATTAAACAATACCTATATTTAGCATTGCAGACTAGGTCATATAAATGAAAAACGTATTTCCATGTTACATAGAGATGGAAACTTTGGGTTAACTGATTTTGAATTATTTGACAAATGTAAATCATGTCTATTAAGCAAGATGACCAAGTTTTCCTTTACTGAAAAGGAGAAAAAGCTACACAATTGGGCTTAATACATACTCATGTATGTGAACGCATGTCAATCACTTGTAGAGGTGGTTTCTCTTACTTCATCAGATTTACTGATGATCATTCTAAATATGGTTATGTATATATGATGAAGTTCAAGCATGAAACATTTGAAAAGTTGAAGAAATTCAAGCTTGAAGTAGAGAAACAAAATGATGAAGTTCAAGAATGAAGCACTTGAAAAGTTCAAGGAATTCAAGGTTGAAGTAGAGAAACAAATAGGTAAAGGTATTATCATACTAAGATCAGATCAAGGTGGAGAATATCTAAAAGGAGAATTTTTAGATTATTTAAAAGAGAATGTGATTCTTTCGCATTAGACTTCGCCACACACATCGCAACATAATGGTGTATCTGAACGGAAGAACCGCACATTATTATATATGGTGCGATCAATGATGAACCATGCATACCTCCCAAAATCGTTATGGGGTCATACACTAATTGATGCATGTTACACACTAAATCATGTCTCGTCTAAATCAATTGACAAAATTCCATACTAGTTGTGGAAAGGCAGAAGGTCTCATATGAAAGTTTGGGGTTGTGATGCTTGTATGAAGGACGCTGAATTGGATAAACTTGAGACTAAATCCGATAAATGTATGTGTTGGGATATCCATAAGAGACCACGAGGTATGAATTCTAAAATTCCATTGAGAGGAAGGTATTCATCTCAAAACATTCCACATATACCCAGTTAAATGAACCTAAGTTTGATCCCACACCTACTAAGGGACAAACTCTTGATTAGGACATGGAGACTTCTAAGGACACTTCGGCACAGTGTAAATTAAGTAGAACCATTCGAACTCCTAGAAAAGTTTGCAGATACCCCCATAGAAAATACATTGAATCCTAGAAAAACAAATCTATTGGTAAAGAGAGAACATTTCTGACATTAGCATACAATTTTGTTGCACGAAGGGCAGAACAAACCTGCTTAAGATGATCTCGGTGTTGTTCCTTAGTTTGACTATAGACAAGAATGTCATCAAAGTAGAAAAAGGGCAACTTACCCATAAAAGGTCGAAGAGTATGTGTCATTACTCGTATAAAAGTACTTGGGGTGTTGGTTAGTCCAAAAGGAATAACCAGCCAATCACAAAGATCATTTTTTATTTCAAAGACGGTTTATGCTCGTCATCGGGGCGAATCCTAATCAGGTGATACCCATTTTTCAAATCAATTTTAGAAAAGATTGTAGAATCAACCATTATATCTAACATATCGTCAAGCCTAGAAATGGGAAAGTGATACTTCGTCGTAATCCTATTGATGACATGACTATCTATGTACATCTTCCAAGAGCTATCTTTCTTAGGCATCAATAGCGCAAAAACTTCGCAAAGACTTAAACTCTGAAGGATGAATCTTTTGTGAAGGAGTTTATCCACTTACCTCTAACGTTCAGCATGCTCAGTAGGGTTCATCCTATAATGAGGAAAATTTGGAAGCGACGCTCCCAGGACCAAATCTATAGCACGTTGGATGTCCTATAATGGAGGTAGCTGGTCAGGTAGGTCCTCAAGGAAGACATCCTAAAACTCTTGAATGATTTCCTGGGCTTCAAGAGAGACTACTATTGAGAAATTTAATAGAACTTCCATGATAACCAAGGCAAACACTACAGAATTACCCACAAGTGTACGTTCGAACTTCGTAGGGTTAATGATATGTAATCCTTTTCTTTCCTCGCTTTTCTTTTCCTCATACAAGCCAATAGGTTTTAGGGGTTGAGGCTTAATGTGAATATTCTTTCCATTAAACACAAAGGAACATGAATTGGATAGACCATAAATG
>CAIGRQ010150384.1:0-14428 GCA_903798375.1 Fraxinus sp. D2006-0159
TTATTTAGTTTTAGATTAGTTAAAAATGGTTTATTATGAGCATATTTTTGTATTATTACGTCCTTTCGAAAAAATTCAACACTATATACAACATATGAGTAACTTTTAAATACAATCAAGCATATTCATCAACAAACACTACTGAGTAGTACATTTGTAATTATTCTTTTGCTTATACTAGTCTCTGCCAATGCAATGCACGTGGTTGCGTTATTTTTAAGGTAATGTTAGCATATTCAAAGTTAAAGATTAATGAAAGATATGTGCACTAAGTGAATAAAGGTTGGTGGGTAGATATACATGTTAGAGTGTTATATTTTAAACAATATTAGGAAATGAATTCATAACATCAAAAAGGAATGAATTATGCTGAGTTTGTAAGAGAGGCCAGATCTCTGATTCTACATTCTTCACATTGTTTCGGCCTCCGCATAGTGATATTATATCCAAACAGTTATTCCACTTCAAATTTGACTTGGAATTTCTAACAAGAAAGGAAAACATTGCACTTGATACATACCTGATCTTGGAAAGGCTTTGGTACTGTTTGGATATAATGTGAGGCAGAAGTAATGTCCACACAACTACTCAACCAATTTATACTGAAATGACGAGAAACTGATTACATGGAGTTCTAAAGGGCTGGGCATATTTCAATGATTACATAAGCATAATGGCATATTCCAGTTCATCTTTTCAACCTTCCAATCANATCTATTATGTATGGCATTAATGGTAAGAGTCGAAGGAAATCTAACTGGGAAAAAGTAATTAATGTATAGGAAGCAAATCAAAGCCAATAAGAATAACTGAAATTTAACTTTTCAGCAGTTGTTGGTATTCAGAATTATAATAACGATCCACTACTTGTCATGAGGAAACATACTATATGATTTTAATTTCGAAGTGTGAACTTCACATGATCTATGGAATTGTCAATCGTTTTTAGGCAGCGTGGGCTTTGTAATTTCACATGATCTATGAAATTTCAACAGCCTTCTAGCCCTCTGCCTTATGAGCAGTTGAACACTATAGTGCCAAGCTAGCCCCTCTTGATATTAGATGAATTCAGGTACTACTTATCCATATCAATAAGATGTTTTTAAGTCCTATAGTATACCAAAATTATCACTATATTAACTGCCTTATTAATATTACATAAACAGGGACATTAGCATGAAATGTTTATCTTAATATTGACCGTAGAAATTCTGTTTAGCAATCTTGCTTGGTTGAAATGCAAATTTATAGCTTTGCAGTTTGAAGTTACTAAACACTGATATCAGTATTACATGAGAAGTCAGTATTAACTTAATTGAGGTTGTTTTTTCAGCCTTGCAGTACCTTTTGTTGTAATAACTTGTGCTTTCCTAATTATACCAATGACTGTAGTAAAAAGCGTCCAAGCTTATGCCTTGAGCGGTTGAGCCGCACCTTGTCTGTGGCCTTCATTAAGTGCCCTCAGCTTACGAGTTATGACTTGATTCATGCTCTGTGCGGCGTCTGTAAAGAACCTCTTAAGATTATGCATCAATGGCCACTCATCAAGGCTTATGCCTTGAGTTACTGAGGCTCATGCGTCAAGGCACAAGTCTCAGGCAAGTTAGTGTGTCTCCCTAGGCTGTGCTCCCCAGGTTTTTCTTCTCCAGGCTTTCTTGTACAATTTTGACTTATTAGACTAATTTTTTAGCCTGAAATAATTCAATGGCTTTTGAGCCTTTTATAGCACGACCAACCCTCAAAATCAGAAATATAAAATTGGTGATTTGGGAAGAGAAACAGTGAACTAGTCCCACAACTAAAGTGTGATAACTTCTAAAGTCAAGTGACAACCTTTTTGCAACTTTTCATCTTGTTCATCTCTATGTTTTCATTTTCTTCTAGAGCTTTCTTTTTTCTTAAGGTCATTTTTTTTAATAGCTATAACTTGTTCATTTGCTTGAGCTTTAGTTCTGCTTGTGGGTTAGTGGTCTTGTTATGTGATTACTACTATGTGAACTTATTACTTGCTACTTTATTGGTCCATTTTATGTTTCTAGTTGCGAATTAGAATTTAAATTTTCTTGACACCTTATATTGTGGATTATTTAGATAGTTTATGGATTAGTATATTACTATGTGTATAATTTAAATTCTGTCCGAATATAATTGTCTAAAAATAAAAAATATAAAAAAGAAAGATACGAATTTACGTTGATATTTCAAGGTACGGAATATCATATGTTGTTGTTTTCATCGGTTAATTAAAAATAATTAAATTAATATATTATCGGAAATCATTCATAGTCCAAAGATAAAGTAAGTGAAAAAAATAAAAAAATTATACTTCTATCACGTTGTCACTCTGTGGCTGTATCTCTTTATTAGATAAATTGTACTCCTTCATCAACTACGATACGTCGTTGTGATTTGGATTTTTGGGGACAAATTTGAATGATTTTATGTTGAATACAATATCATCGCCCTTGATATGTTGCACATATCCACTTGTACGAATCCACTTATCGTCCTATTCCCTATGAATTGATCGAACGACGGCTTGACGGTTAGAAAGGCGCCGCACTAGGGTAAAAAATTATAGTATGCTCGACTCTATCTGAATATAATTGTCTGCAAATAAAAAATACAAAAAAGAAAGATACGAAATTATGTTGATATTCCGAGTTACGAAAAATCATTAACAACTGGCATATGTTGTTGTTTCCGTCGGTTAATTTAAATAATTAAATTCATATATTGTCGGAAATCATTCCAAGGTCCAACACGTACTCCGCGCTGTATCTCTTCATTAGATAAGTTGTACTCCTTTATCAGCCACGATACGTCGTTTGGATTTGGATGTTTGGGGACAAATTTGAATGATTTTATGTTGAATACAACATCGTCATCGCCCTTGATATGTTGCACATATCCACTTGCATGAATCCACTTACCGCTCCATTCCCTAGGATTTGATCGAATGGCGGCTTGACGGTTAGAAAGGCTCCGCACTAAGGTAAAAAAATATAGTATGTCCGACTCTATCTGAATATAATTGTCTGCAAATGAAAAATACAAAAAAGAAAGATACGAAATTACGTTGATATTCTGAGGTACGAAAAATCATTAACAACTGGCATATGTTGTTTCCGTCGATTAATTTAAAATAATTAAATTCATATATTATCGGAAATCATTCTAAGGTACAAAGATACAGCTACAGAGTGACAACGTGTGAAGAGTATAAATTTTTTTTTTTTTTTTCACGTTGTTTATCTTTAAACCTTGGAATGATTTATGATAATATATGAATTTAATTCTTTTAAATTAACCAACGGAAACAACATATGCTAGTTGTTAATGATTTTCCGTACGTTGGAATATCAACGTAATTTCATATCTTTCTTTTTTGTATTTTTTATTTGCAGACAATTATATTCAGATAGAGTCGGGCATACTATACTTTTTTACCCCAGTGCGGCGCCTTTCTAACCGTCAAGCCGCCGTTCGATCAATTCCTAGGGAATGGGGCGGTAAGTGAATTCGTGCAAGTGGATATGTGCAACATATAAAGGGCGATGATGATGTTGTATTCAACATAAAATCATTCAAATTTGTCTCCAAAAATCCAAATCCCAATGACGTACCGTGGCTGATAAAGGAGTACAACTTATCTAATTAAGAGATACAGTCACAGAGTGACAACGTGAGAGGAGTATAATTTTTATTTTTTTCACGTTTATCTTTGGGTCTTGAATGATTTTCGATAATATATGAATTTAATTATTTTAAATTAGCGACGGAAACAACATACGCCAGTTGTCAATGATTTTCCGTACCTTGGAATATCAACGTAATTCGCATCTTTCTTTTGTGTATTTTTTTATTTCCAGACAATTATATTCAGTCAGAGTCGGGCATATTATACTTTTTTACCCCAGTACGACGCCTTTCTAATCGTCAAGTCGCCGTTCGATCAATTCCTAGGGAATGTGGCGGTAAGTGGATTCGTGCAAATGAGTATGTGCAACGTATCAAGGGCGACGATGATGTGGTATTCAACATAAAATCATTCAAATTTGTCCCTAAAAATCCAAATCCCAACAACGTATCGTGGCTGATGAAGGAGTACAATTTATCTAATGAAGAGATACTGCCACAGAGTGACAACGTGAGAGGACTGAGGAGTATAATTTTTTTTTTTTTTTTTATGTTGTTCATCTTTGTACATTTGATGATTTCCGACAATATATGAATTTAATTATTTTAAATTAACCGACGGAAACAACATATGTCAGTTGTCTGTGATTTTATGTACGTTGGAATATCAACGTAAATTCGTATCTTTCTTTTTTATATTTGTCGACAATTATTTTTTATCTTTCTTTTTTATTTTTTTAATTTCTATAAGTTGTTCATTTGCTTGAGCTTTAGTTCTGCTTGTGGGTTAGTGATCTTGTTATGTGATTTAGTCTACGTGAACTTATTACTTGCTACTTTATTGGTCCATTTTATGTTTCTAGTTGACTCGTTATATGGTGGATTATTTAGATAGCTTATGGATTACTATTGAGTATAATATTGTTTTCTAGTTTTTATTATTTTATTGGTTTTTATTCAGATACATCGCTTTACGGAGGCAAAACACCTCAATTCCCACTTTAGCCTTTTCAAACACAGTTGCCAATGTGACCCTTGTACTGCTTTTTGCTAGATTTCAAGTTCGATTTCTATTTTTATTTAGGAGTACTAACATTGGAATGATAGATGTAATGTGCTTTACGAAACTTGGAGAAGAAAAGTTAGTGTTGGAAGGAAGTGTGTTCAAACCAAACTGAGAAACGTAAGAATCTAATTTTTTAAAAACTTAAGGAGTTTGGACAGAGATGATGAATAGGAATTTAAAATAAACTAATGATGTAAAACTTGTAGGGGGGATAGCCTTGTTTGAAAATAAGTGGTAAGAAACCTAGGGTGGAAGGTATAATTTAACGATGCTCCAGTAATGTTGATTGGCTCGAGCATTTTATATAGTCTAATACAATTGTGCAGTTTTTGATTCATTCTAGGTCCTAGATAAACAAATTTTCTTCCACCTTCAATTTTTTTTCTTTTCCCAATTCTTCTTTTTGTGGTTTTTTCCGTTTCTCATCCATCTAATTGTAAACCAAATCTTGCATGTATTCATCAAAACTGTTTAGATATAAGACAAAAACTACTTTGACATTGAAGTAATTTAACTGAATGATAGTCCTTTGTACTTTGATTGAATTCCCTTATCTGATTAAAAAAAGAGAGAGCAAGAGATGATCAAATTCTAAGCTCTGTCCATTAA
Source organism: Fraxinus sp. D2006-0159 (assembly GCA_903798375.1). Taxonomy (NCBI): domain Eukaryota; kingdom Viridiplantae; phylum Streptophyta; class Magnoliopsida; order Lamiales; family Oleaceae; genus Fraxinus; species Fraxinus sp. D2006-0159. The sequence goes on from CAIGRQ010150384.1 coordinate 5,315, forward strand.
CTTGATTGACCTCATCGAAAGCTGCTCCAATATCGGTAGCTATATTTTGTTTTCACGGTATATTCACTTGATTCCTTTTTTTTTCCTCTCTTATCAGTTGGGACCTTGAGGGCTCTTTGTATATGGCAGCCCATTGCTTGTGGTATTCACAATTTTACACATTGAACTATGCAAAGTTGGTTCTTGTTCGTTTGTATATGAATATCACCTTTTAAATATACACATCGTTTTTTTGTTTTTTGTTTTTTTTTTTAAATTCTGTTTCCTTTATGCCTATTAAAGGCTGCAGGTTATATTCTTAATATTATTTTATTTCCTAATGGTACATTTGAAATCTAATTGCAATATCTCGCTTACTCTTTTTGTATCACTGCCGGTTGTCCATTTGGTGAGAGTTGCAACTTCCTTCACTATGTTCCTGGTGACTATAATGCTGTTGCCCACATGATGAGCCTGGTGCCTATTCCGGCTAGGACAACAGGACCTCCGCCTATATCAAACGGGTCTGCTTCAACAGCTGTTAAAACTTAAATTTGCAACAAATTCAACACTGCAGAGGGCTGCAAATTCGGTGACAAATGCCACTTTGCTCATGGAGAGTGGGAACTCGGCAAGCCAATTGTAGCATCTCAGGAAGATCCTAATGCAGTTGGACCTATTCCTGGCCGATTTGGTGGTAGAATGGTTCCACCCATGCCTGCTGAGAGTTTTGTGGCCTCGGCCACTGCCAAAATTAGCGTGGATGCTTCCCTAGCCAGCGCTATCATAGGGAGGGGTGGAGCGAACTCGAAGCAGATTTGTAGGCAAACAGGAGCCAAGTTAGCCATTTGAGATCATGAGACAGATCCAAATCTTAGGAACATAGAATTTGAGGGTACATTCAAACAAATTAAAGAAGCAAGTGCAATGGTAAGAGACCTGATTAGTAGCATAGGCTTTGCCGGTGGCCCTGCAAAACCACCCGGAGTCCCAGCAAAACCAATTGGAGGTTATGCCCCAAGGAGCAACTACAAGACCAAAATTTGCGAGAATTTTTTGAAAGGAGCTTGCACTTTTGGAGATAGGTGCCACTTCACACATGGGGAAGCTGAGTTGCGGCAACCTGGGGCATTAGGAGGGTAATTTCGCGTGCCCTTTAGAGCTTACTGTCGTTCTTGCTCATGTTGTTTGACTGGATTTTCGGCCATTGATACAAGTTAATGGTGCAACGATGTTATTGTAGCATTCTTGGACATCTGATTATTACATTTCTGACTGGTAGCTATTGCAGTTTTCCTTGTATTGGATGACTTGGGGTTTATTTATCCATTTTAATAATCTTAGAAGAAAATCGTTTGTCACCTGTATTTGGGGTAAATTTTTTTTTTAACTTGAATGTAGATTCAAAATTGTACCACTGGTCCTCAGCTTTTTGTTTGCAGATGTCTCTGGCCTTGACTGTTTTGGTTATTGATTGATGGTATCCGTCCAGTTACCGTTAAAAAGACAAACCACTTGTCCTCTCCATCACAATTGCGTGCTTGTGGCTCATCCGTGCCCTTCTTCCCCTTATTCTCCTGCATGTATTTATGAGAACCAAGGATATCTACACCTTTTTTTCCAAGTACGAATGACGACGGAGTGTCAATGCCTCTACATTCCCAACAAAGGCAGGGCCGGCCCTGGTCCAAGGGAAGTAAGGCCATTGTCTTGGGCCTTAGATTTTAGGGGCCTCTTAACAAAAGGTCTGTTTGGACCGGATTAAAATCTAATTTTAATGTAAGTCAAAGTTAAATAATTAATATTAACCACATCTTTTATGAGTTCCACATTTTTTCAAACATACATTTCAAAAACTTCTATAACAATTTACTTAAAATCTAATTTTAATCTACACATATATATCTCCGTTGCACATATATATCTCCGACTGATACATTGTAAATTAGATTTTTCATTTCTTCAATTCAATAAGAAGTTTCCCGCCTTTTCTGTCAGATTCAATTCTCTTTTAATTCAATACTGTCAGATTCAATTCTCTTTTAATTCAATACGGTATCAGAGCAATAGTGGAATTCCTGATTCTTCTTCTTCATCAAGAGAAACCTGCTACCATTCTGCACCTGATTCTGATAACAGACTTCATACACCATGGCGACTAATACTTTGAGGTTATTGGACAATAACTCCACTATTGATGATGGATTGAGTCCTTACTATCTCCACCATTCGGACAGTCCAGGTCTCATTCTGGTTTCTCAGCCATTGATTGGAGAAAATTATACCTTTTGGAGCAGAAGTATGGTGATAGCTTTGTCAGTTAAGAAAAAATTAGGTTTTATTGATGGATCAATCAAAAGACCTGAAGGTAATGATAATCTGATCGATGCTTGGATTCGAAATAACAACATTGTTGGTTCTCCAAATTCTCTCAGGCCCTTGTTTTACATGGCTTTACTTGATCAAAATTTGACTATTCTCTCTTCACTAAGGGCGAAGGTTCATCCTTTGTTGCTTTACTGGTATATGTGGACGATATAATCATTGCAGGTTCTGATTTGCCTGTTATTAGGGAGTTGAAGAAGTTCCTTCATAGCCAGTTGAAACTCAAAGATCTTGGTCCTTTGAAATATTTCCTTGGTCTGGAAATTGCACGGTCTGCTGGTGGTCTGTTCTTATCTCAGCGTCATTATGCCTTGCAGCTTCTTGAGGATTCTGGTCTTCTTGCCTGCAAACCAACATCTTCACCCATGGATCCTAAAGCTAAGCTCACTTCCTCTGATGGTGATATCCTTCCTGATGCATCTTCCTACAGACGGTTGGTTGGCCGTTTGCTATACCTCACTGTCTCTAGGCCTGATATAACCTTTGTTGTTCATAAATTAAGCCAGTTTGAGTCAGCTCCAAGGCAACCTCATATGGCTGCAGCGCTTCATCTCTTGAAGTATTTAAAAGCCTCAACTGGACAAGGCTTGTTCTTCTCCTCTGCCTCTTCGCTTCAACTTAGAGCTTTTGCAGATGCTGAATGGGGGTTATTTTTGGATTCTCGAAAGTCTGTGACTGGCTTTTGCATCTTTCTTGGCGACTCTATGATATCCTGGAAAGCCAAGAAACAAACGACTGTCTCTCGCTCCTCTGCAGAGGCAGAATATAGAGCCCTCGCTTCAACTGCCAGTGAACTTGTGTGGCTTCATCATCTATTACTTGATTTTCACATATCCCCTTCTGGTTCTACAGTCATATATTGTGACAACCAGGCTGCAATACATATTGCCAACAATTCCACATTTCATGAACGGACGAAACACATAGAAATTGATTGCCATTTTATTTGAGATAAAGTTACTTCTGCTTTTCTCAAGCTTCTTCCAATTCGCACTCATCACCAACTTGCTGATGTATTCACCAAACCACTACCTTCTGCATCTTTATGTCCATTACTTTTCAAGATGTCCGTTCTTGACATTCACCGGCCACCTTGAGGGGGAGTATTAGATGTTAGATATTTTACATCCAGCTAGCTGCAAGCTGTCAAGTTCCATTTTTCCCGCCATTTACAATTATGTTAATTCCGTTGCATATATATTTCTCTGACTGATGCATTGTAAATTAGATTTTTCATTTCTTCAATTCAATAAGAAGTTTCCCGCCTTTTCTGTCAGATTCAAAATGTAATAATGGAAGTGTAATGCAAGGATTTTGACAAGGTTCTGGTTTCTCCAATATTTGTTGGGGTTGTGATTCCTTTAAGAAAGCAGCATATACATTTCTAAGGACGGTGACAAGCAATGGTATAATCAATTCTAACTCTTTGGGGTAGCCATTGCCTCTCTTCCTGAATGTTTCTGCCTGTAAGCATGTTTTGTTTGTACGTTCCCAGTTTAGATTTTGTTTCGTTTGTTTATATGAGTATTGCTCTATTTGTATTTGTTACTTCTTAAATCTTCACAATCAAATATTTCAGTCAGAAAAGAAAAGAATTTAGGTAAGTATTGACGATTTTAACTAACCCCAGCCAGCGGTGAGTGGAAATGTCTGATATGAAGAAACTAGTAAGTATCTTCTGTGGTTCCATTGATCCTAAACATTTCCAATATCATATGGTACTGACCCTCTAATTGCTTCCTTGTATTACGTGAAAAGTATGTGGTGTTCTCTAATAGTTTCTTAAATTTACTTCATCATTGGGTTATTGGTACTTTATTATCGGGATATAAATTCTGCAAGAAAAATTAGTTAGTGTTATGCTCTTTCTTTATTCTTGAGTATTCTCCCATTCTTGAAATATGTATTTGATGTCATTTTATTTATTCTTTATGATTCAAAATTTTGTGGAGATAATAAGAAGATATACCAAGAAAATAATATAAAAGTGTTAATTATTTAAATTTTATTACGCTTGTGAAAAAAATGATTATGTTGAAGGGTATCATAATAATTAGTCGCCTAGGGTCTCTAAATTCTCGAGGCTCGACCCTAAACAAAGGTATCAATAAAAAAGTATGTTTGTTCTTTTCAATAAGAAACTCTTGAGGAATTTTTGAGATGTAGCTGAGTGTCGTAGGATCTTGCTAAATTATTAAAATTTACATAATGGATTACATAATGTCACATGCTTTATTATTTATCAATTTAAAACACAATCAATTTTTTCATCCAATTTTTTCCCACGCATCATACTCTATAATTCATTATGTACATTTACAAGCATCAAAATCTCTCGAGGTATATTCAATTTAACCTAGTTCATGGGAGTTTTGTCAAGTTTCCAAAGCGTACGGCTATACTTTATTAAATTCGAAAAATACACAACAAAGATGCCCTGATCTGGGCGACCATTACAGCAATACAGCATTGAAGTTTCCACACATTTTTTTGCCTAACCACTATAAGCATCACCAGTGCCAAATCCGGTATTGGCGCCAGCGCCTACATGAGTGTTATGTGCGGTGGTCGGCCTCCCAGTTCTGGTGGCAGTCCCAATAGGATGAGACTTAATGATGCCCTCAGTCACCTGTCCCATGGGCTGCCCGCTGCCATGACCTGGCAGCGCTGACATTTGGTGGCTTCCAGTAGACTGTCCGGTCTCTCCAGTTGTCGAATAGGAGTGCGTCGCACCAGCATTTGCCGACTGACTCGAGGCGGCGTTCTTCTCACGAATCTCCTGCTTCTGGTGCTCCGCCTGGTTGATTTTTTCTTCCTTCTTCTCCGTCGCCATCTGTTTCTCAGTTGGATTGTTTGCAGTCATTCTCTCCATCTATTCAATTGCATCAAATAACATATATCAAATATAACCATTATAATTGGAAAGGTGAAATAGATAGAACTAGTCATTATTAAATAAAGAGAAATCTTATTCTTTGATGTGTACAAAGAGTTAGATATTCTTAGCGAACAGGAACTACTTTGCTAACAGATTGCAAAAGCAAATTTAAAGATTATAACACGATGAAAAGCAAAACAAATACAATAGTGACTGCAATTTAGTCTGCATTAGACAATAAAAAAAAGTACTAGACATGCTAAAATGTTTGGTACAGTGAATTGAACAAAATGTAGTATCAGACTAATTCGTATTCAATCATGCCTAGTATAGTAAATTGAATGTAACATTGTGTGACTTTCGATGCGATAGGTTGAACAAATGAGTCAACAATACCTTTTCTTGCACAACAGCCTTAGTTTTCTCCATGCCAGACTTGGCCGAGGCGGCAACATTGGCTGCAGTTTCCTTCATGGATTGCATTTTACTTTCCCTCAGTTTTCCTGAGAATTCACTCCTCTGTAAGAAAAAAAACAGATTTCACTGAATAAATAGCAAGCAGGTCTTATACATTATATATACCTACGAAGAGCCAGATATGATGACATGTATACACACATTCGTCCAAATCAAACACGTGTCATGCAGAAAGATATACGTGGTGGTTTTAAATAGGATAGAATTTGAAAGTGGTTTTTTAATGGTAAAGCGACCTCGTAGCATTTGAACAGCCCACCAGTTATTTAGGATTTTTTGTGGTCATGGGATTTTGTTTATTTTAAGGAACATCTTAATACACAAGCGGATTAATATACGGACCATGCTACATCACCCTAACCATTTGGTAAATGGTTAGGTACACAAAGATTATTCCTTAATATACACACCATTTGGTAAATGGTTAGGTACACAAAGATTATTCCTTAATATACACTTCAGGGAATTTCTACCGTCACTTATTTTAAATTCGAAAAAATAAATTAATTTTTTGTAAATTCGAAATAACTTAAAAACTTTAAGCTATATGGTCTACATACAGACAAGAAACAAATTAGCGGTTCAAAACATGAAAAGACAACTAACGAAGTCAGCTATTTTTTTGACTGTCTGAAATAACAAAGTTGGACGAGTTGTGAACCAGTGGTATATCTTTGTGGACTCAAAACACTGCCCAATTGCATAGTCCAAAACAACAACTAGCTGCACTGTACTGCAGGCAAGTGGCTCCCATATGTCCCCTCGGGTAACCCCGGGTGCAATCACCATGTTTTCTGAAGAAAATGCTTATAAATATAGCGGATTCTCCCCCGTGAAAACTTGCAACACCAATGACTCACAGTGTATTCTTAGAGGAAGGGAGGTTCCTTTCAGGTAATCCTCCTACTCATCACAACATGATATATGTATGTATGTTAGTATGTATGTATGTATGTATGTGTGTGTGTATACATGCATATGTAATTGGCGTTGTGTTATGATTTGGATTCTGAAACTTAATTTGTTTGATTAGTATGAAAATGTGAGTAAATCAGGTTGAGGTTTTTGTGTTTGTTAGTGGGTTTAGTTCTTAGAATTCTGAGAAATGTGAACTACTTTTAGCTTAGAATATAAAAAATGCATTTGGAGACCGAGATTTATCTATATAAGAGAATTCTTTTTGGGTTCCTTTATTCGGGATATGAAATTTAGATCTGACTTTTGATGCTTTACAAGGTCTGGTTTTTGGTGGTGCAGTAGTTTCTTTCTAGAATTTGTGTTAAATTTCTTACTGTTAGGCATTTTTTGTTTAAGATTTTATACCTTTTCATTGCAGGAAATGAAAATTCACACATTTTCACGTCTTCAATTGTTGAAGATAAGATTTAAATGAATAAGTGCGCTTGGTGCTTTATACAAAGATTGTGCACATGTAAAATCTTGTCAACCTTATTTAATATTCTTGGCCTACTGCTATGAGCTTTTTGACTTTGCTTTTGTTCTTTTAATAGATTACGTGGTCCACTGCAATTCAGGAAACGGGTGGTTGGCTTCAAATTCATATATTTAAGAAAGTACCCTTTTTTTTTTAAGCAGCCGTTTTGTTTTTGCAAGTTTCATTGCCTTCACTATCTTTTCTCTTGACTCTTTTTTCAAGCAAGATGGATGGAACATGAGGTTCAAATTCTAGTAAGCCGTTTTGTTTTCAGAACTTTGGTTGCTATCATTACTGTTTTAAAGGCATTCTCTCTATTCCTTAATCATGTCTAGTCGGGCACCAAATATAATGGTTACGTGTGAAGGAAATTTAAGTTTGCCTGTTGTTTCAAGAAAAAAAGGTACTTTCTTAAAACAATCAATACGAACGCATGCCTAGAGAACTTTTATTATTTCATTTGTAAGACCAAAGTGTAGGCATAGTTCATGAATTTATTATTTTTGTCAGTGAAACTGCAAAGTGGAAATCACCTATCCCCAATGCACAATCAAGATAGGGCGTGTTCGGTAGAGATTAAAATTGAAAAACTAGCCGTTATTGTTAACTTTTATTAGACGAATGAGACTCAATAACGACTATATTTTCAATTTTAATTGAATTTTAATCAATACCAAACAAGGCCTAAGTTGCTGATTGCTCAAGATCTTTTACTAATCAAGTCAAACTGACTATGATTTTTCCTTAAAGATTATATCTTGGACTACTAATCAACTATTACTCATTATCTTTTCTTCAAGAAAATATCTTGGGTGGCTAATCTTTTTATATGGCTTTTACTTTATTTTCCTTGTTGGCCATTGTAAAAAGTCGGCATTAATCTTATATAACAAATCATGCACTGCAAGGGACTGGTCTGTTCTTGTTATGAGAATACTTATAATCTTTTGAAGTCCAAGTTGATGTTGCATGCATGTATATTGGTGGTCCTGCAATCAAATATGTTTCGCAGATACGAAAATTGTCGATTTTTCTAAGTGATAATCTAAATATTGTTAAGTTTTACTGTTTTTCATTTTGAAGAACCTTTTCCTTAAATCAAATGCCATGTTAACCTATAGAATCGCCATTGTCTTGCAGTATTTGGGTATGTTCATAGTCATGTAAAGGTTTGACAAGTAATATGGAATTAACAGTAAAATTTTAGGTAGCGAATGAAAAGCAAGTTTACTTGTCAAAGGTATGAGTTTCTTTGCAATACTTCAAAAATATTACCTTAATGGACAGATGAAACTCTGTAGTTGTACATTGGTTGCACATATATTTGCAGATAATTGTATGCATACTGTCGATTGAATATTTGTAGGCATGGGCTTGTACATTGCTCATTCGTCATAAGATTTTTATGTCCCACGTCCTACGTTCTCAAGTATTTTTGCTCTTAAGGTTTTCAGTAATTTGATTGCCTACAGAGGTTGATATTTCTCCAGCTGTATGATAGATTGCTTTTTATTTTCTGGAGACAATTGTTCATTTATCTTTAGGTTACTGACTTTTTAGATGTTTGATAGGAAGGCTTGAATAGTTGTGGACATTATTAATGTTAACAAATATAGTCTTATTTTGTTTTATTATTTATTAAGGGTAGAATAGTTTTTTAGTTTCCTTTATTTTAGACTATATATAGTCTTTATATTTAGGTTTTGTATTCACTTTTCATTATGCAGAATTAATAAAATCCTAGCCTCCTTTTTTCTTTTTTATTTTCTTTGAATTGTTTAATATGATATCAGAGCAATTTCGTTCCTAGACAAATTAACATTTGGATTTCGTTTCCGACGAGCGGCTTTAAGCCGCTCGTCCGGCTACCAATGTTGTTTTTCTTTTTTTATTTTATTTTCGAATGTATCCCTACAAAGTCGCATCACATTCCGATGGCCAGAACTCAGTTTTTGCAGTT